>LBNU01011570.1:25887-39426 GCA_014162995.1 Artemisia annua | reverse complement strand
CTGGTTGTCAGGTGGCGTGTATAGATCAACTCCTACTTACGCGTAATGGGGGTTGGCAGCATACAAAGGAAAAGGAGATAGTACTAAGCGCCTACCTTTGGGTCTTCATAATACTAGCCTACTTTGTGTATCGATAAGACGTGCATTGGCTTTGATTTTGTGCGCTGAGTGAACGAGCGGGAGCGACTCATGTATGATGTGTAGGTACGTCAGCAGGCATTAACCATCGTGGGTCTTCGATTCACCTTATGCTACGATTGTCTCATTGAGTATTCTGTCCGAGCATGAATTTTGCAGTTTATATGAAGTTATATTCCGCTCTCTATGGGAAGGGCACTATACGGTACATTATATGATGTGATGAGATGTGACCTCTTCGGGCTCACATGCCAAGATTTTCAGCCATGAGGTGGGGAGGATGTCAAGTGTGGAAAGCACAGTTTTTTTTTGGGTCTGAGATGACATACAGTGCTAAAGGGAAAGCACGTTAAAAAGGCCGTACAGAAGGTTCTAAATACAACAATGGGTTCAGTCTTCAATCCTAAGTCTACTTCGTTTATAGACCTTTTCTAAGCCTATTTCTATCAAGGTACTAAGGAGGATGGAGCCTAAGAACATGTGAATTTACTCCTCCGTGGTACTAAGGATGACTTATCTATCAGAACGGTTGGATTTTAAGGATAACCATCAATCTTGAGAACTTAAACGTATATGAGAAAATTGGAAGTGAAGCTCTTGATATAGCTCCTCGTCATCCTAACGAGGTTAGGGGTGTAAGGGGTACAATTGCAACCTAAGTAATATGGCCACTTACAGCCCTAGGATACTATGCAAGTCAGTGTAGATCAAGGCAATGAAGTTGGGAGCAGTTTAATGCTCTACAATTAATACTAAACTCCGATAACAGGTACTGAACACTCTATGGATGAGTGATGAAGTCTTTGATGCCAGAGGGTGGACTTTATCCGAGATTATGCAAGCATACTACACGAGTATGGAATCAAGTGTGACCTGATAAATTGCAGCTTTTGTGATCATTTGTATCTTAATACTGTCTTGTAGTAGCTTCTTTCGCGCAAGTTGGAGGTCCATGGAATAGATGGACTGCTAGTGACTTAGAAGGCTCAGTTCTTGATGATTATCAGTTATTTACCTACTTTTATTATGGTTGTGTCATTGGAATTATAAGAATGCGCGTCATCTTTATATAGTGTTGTTAGTTATTTGCATTAAGTGCAAGGACTGAGATGATGGACACACCATCATCCTTTGTACTTCAACGTTTTTTTTGGATAATATATTTTGCCGGGGTGAATTAACCCTTTTACCCAAAAAAAAATTGTGATTTACCATTTGCCTAGGAACGATGCTTGCACGCTAGTCTAAATTATTGCGAATATATTTAAACATTTATATTTTTATAAATATACATTTCGTATAAGAACCGTACAATATTTATATATTCCCGGAGCCTACGAAAATTCTCGAGACTACCCACTAATATTATTGGACCGTAACCCGACCCGTGAAACTTGCTAATTGGGGACTCCTTTCTGTTGGGCGAGACGAACCCAAAAGCCCAAAGGGCTTATAAGCCCAAACGCACCCTTGTTATTTTTTTTTCTTTTTTTCCCTTGATTCCCAGTCGCGACACCCCTACAAACGCACCCTATTTCTTGCGAACTTGACACACAACCCATGCATATTTTTACATCATTCGATTACTCACCAAGCAAAGAATTGAGGATGATAAAACTTGTTCCATATCTCATATGTTGAGAGCAATTGTACCTTACTTTATGAGAGCCATTCTCCCTAAACGCTTGCTCACTTGATGAGAGCAATTGCCCTTTACATGATTATAGCCGTTGTCCCTAATGCTTGCACAATTGATAAGAGCAATTGTCACTTACATGATGAGATCCGTTGTCCCTAAAAGCTAACTTTATGAGGGCAATTTGTCCCTTACATGATCAGAGCCGTTGTTCCTAAAGGCTCACTTGTTGAGAGCAATTGTACCTTACTTTATGGGAGCCATTCTCCCTAAACGCTTGCTCACTTGATGAGAGCAATTCCCCTTTACATGATGATAGCCGTTGTCCCTAATGCTTTTTTTTGGGTAAAAGGGTTAATTCACCCCGGTAAAATATATTATCCAAAAAAACGTTGAAGTACAAAGGACGAGGGTGACTTCCCTCGCCTCAGTCCCTTAGGACACTTACAGACACGAATATAGGAATGACACACCATTCCTATAACTTACAATAAAATGAACCTACCAATAATGACAAAAGTACATAAAAATTAATAATACTACTCAAGAAAAGTACTTGAGCCTTCTATATCACTATGGTGGTCCACCTTAACTTCCATGAAGAATCCACTTATAAACATCCAAGCGATCTTCAACAAATAATCTGTTTGTAGTAGCGAAGAACACCACAAACAAAACCTTCATGATCATATAGCACCAATACGCGACAAACCAACAACTTACACCCCATGATTTCCCTTTCCCAAAGCAGCCATGATAACTCATTCAGCACGAAAAGAGGGCCATATGAAACTTACACGCCATGATGACATCGAATAGTAACCAAGCTCCAAGCGAATGTAAGAACAAGACCAACATGGGACTAACATAGGGTCCCAACCCTAACTTCCAGCAAACAAAGCCTCATCGATCCAAAAGGAATATCAAATCATAGAATATAGATCGATCCACCCAGCAACGAACAATAGAAAATTAGTGAGTGTGCATGGATTCATGTGAATGGGGTTTTGAATAAGTGCCCCCACAAACTTAACTTCCATCTAACCACAATCATGAACCTTACTGCAGCAAATAATCAGAACACCAGAAACAGCAGCAAATGAGTGTGATACCGAGCATAAAACATAAACATAGGGTGATAACCCTAACTTCCAGCAATTACGAACCCAAGATCAAAATAAGAATCAGCAAATAGGTCTTTGTTGATCGAATGGAACTTGACTTTACATCTCTCTCTAACCCACGACCAAATACTAACATCAAATATGAATAAACAAAACTCTTATAAAGAGTACCAGCATTGAACATCCACACCCTAGCGAGGGTGAACTTCCAGCATACATAACATTCAACATAATCGAAACCCTAGAATAGGGTATCTTAACCATAACGAGCATCACACCATACCCAAACATGCCTCAAAATAATAGTAAAAGCAGCAGCATGAGTGGTATATCTTTTTTTTGGGTAAAAGGGTTAATTCACCCTGGTAAAATATATTACACCAAAAAACATTGAAGTACAATGGATGAGGGTGTATCCCTCATCTCAGTCCCTTAGGACACTTACAGACTCGATATATAAGAATGAAACATCATTCCTATAACTTACAATAAAAAGAAACTACCAATAATGACAAGTACATAATACATGATAAAACTACTCAAGAAACACTTGAGCCTTCTAATTCACTTTGGTAGTTCTTCTTAACTTCCATGAAAGATCCACGAATAAACATCCAAGCGATCTTCAACTAACAATCAGTTTATAAGAAGGTTTTGAACAAGACCCTTCCAACTAACTTCCACATAGAGCATATACAACTTGATCCCATCTTCTAATCAATTCGTATTTGAAGACACGCAATGATCAAGTCATAATGCACCCCTTCTCCAATGATCACACCAAGGCTGAAATTAGTAGACATGAAACTCACACCAGCCCTAAGGACATGTAATCTTTAAAGGAAAACACGTAACAGAAGCTTGACAACCATAGCTCCACTAACATCCAGCGTATTCGATCAACAGCAACAACGAAACGTTTACAAACCCTAGCATGCAATTAGTAGCCAGAAGCACTGAAAGCAATAATAAAATTCGATACACAAGCGTCATGGTCATGTAAACAGCAGCAGTATCACGAACTAGCAATAGACTAGGGTTTGAAAACCCTAACATCCAATCCTTCGTAGCCAATTCCAAAGATCGATCACAATCAATTCTACTATGAATACGAATAAGGAACCATACCATAGGGTGACAAAGTACCCTAACGTGCAATAGCAATGATAAACATCATTGCAACAAGAAGATCGTTGTAGCAGAACAGCAACCACAACCCTTAACAAGGGTTTCGTATACATCTGATTCCAAGCTGCCAAACACGATCAGAAAGCCACTCTCTCATAACCCACATTCAACATACAACCAGCAACTTCCATCATAATAAACGTACAACATAAGCATATACCAAACCCAAACAAAGGGTTTACTTCCAAGGAGAATGGTAAACAGAATCCTAGATCGAATCCTGTTATAGCGTGAAAGCATCAACATGAAACCACAAACACCTTAAAGTCGACCTTAACAAAAAACCCAAAAATAGGCTTTATACCATTAATCCCAGCCGACTTAAAGTATCCCAACCGAATACGAATCCTCAAGGCGGTTAGATAAACAAGAAAGCATAGAGGTCCGTTAGGGATTAAAGATCGCTAATGAAAACCCTAACTAGCAATCATAAGAAAAAATCGTTAAAGGAAAAACGATTTAATGAAGCTTAAGATCGATTAGGGAACCCTTTAATAAAAATCGATTATAAACCGACTTACATAAAATCGTAAAGGGTTTAGTTTAGGCGGCGAATCCTACCTCCTATTTGATATAACACATCCCTAAGGTCGATTGCATACAAACTAAACGAATCAGAGATCGTTTAGATGTAGAGAGGCGAATTTAGGGGTGGTTTTTGGCCGGAAAAAGGGTGAAGAGGAGGCGGCAATGGGGTGGCCTGAAATCGCCCCTTGTACCTATGAGATCTTTTGATGTTTCTCTTACCTAAGAAACTAGATGACCCGGGCATATTTGTTTTACCTTGCAAGATCGGTAATTCGGAGGCTTATGAAACATTAGCCAATCTTGGATCAAGCCTTAACTTACTTCCATTATCTCTTTACACCTCTCTTAAGCTAGGAAAGCTTGAGGAGAATGAGGTAATAATAGGCTTAGCAGACGAAAGTGTAGCATACCCGGTTGGAGTAGTAAAAGACGTGTTAGTACACATAGGAAAATTAACTATTTTGGTTGATTTCCACGTCCTTGATATGGTTAGCGACCCTACATGTCCTTTGTTGATAGGAAGAGGATTTTTAGCTACCGCAAGTGCAATGATTGATTGTAAGGAATCTAAAATAGCGGTAGGAAAAAGAGAAACTTGGTCGGTATATGATGTTAAGAAACATGCCTATGACACTTATGAAGAACCAATACCTCATTGGGCAGATGTTAATAGGAGACCCTCTAGATACGGACCTTGGGTAAATAGAGACTTCATAGGACCCCAACGCCCATTCTACCTAGAAGAAGAATTTGTGAACCGAACACATACAGTGGAGCAACTTTTGGCTAGGGACACTAAATTGGACCCATTTGAAGATCCTCAAGTTTTTAGAAAAATGATCGACTTCCTAGGAGTTTTGCCAATCAACCTAGGAATGAATAGGTGGAAAAGCGAAGGAGATGAACATCAATGGAATTGGAAAAAACCACCTAAGGAAGGAGATGGGTCATGACACTTAAAAATGACATTATACGATCCGGATAGAGAAAAAGTTGAAATAACATATCTTACCGAGCACCAATAGGAAACTTCAAATCAAATTCAACCCTAAAGATGTCATCGATGAGGAACTCACTTACATAGGGTAGAGTGACTTTAAGTCTAACTACAAGACTCGTTAATAAAGAAAAGCGCTTCTTGGGGGGTNCAGAATCATGGGTGAAAACCCATGCAATGCTACTATTTTTGTTAACCGAGTCGCTAGCTTGACTCGATCCCCGCATTCATTGGTCCATGGGGATGGTTTGGAGATCCGGGACAACCATCGATGGTATGTCCTCTCTAAAGTAATGCTTTAGTCTATGACCATTAACTTTGAAATTTGGCCCGTCGGTTTGAGACAACTCGACAGTGCCATAAGGAAAAACTTGAGCAACTGTATATGGTCCAGTCCATCGGGTTTTAAGCTTTCCCGAGAAGATCTTCAATCTAGAGTTGAAAAGAAGGACTCGATCCCCAACGTTGAAAACGCAGTTTTTGATTTTGGAGTCGTGGATCTTCTTTGTTTTCTCTTTGTAGATCAAAGAGTTTTTGTAAGCTTGATCACGGAGTTCATTTAATTCATTGAGTTGAACTTTCCTATGATCGCCCGCGGACTTGAGATCGAAGTTGGCATGCTTTAAGGCCCAATAAGCTGTGAATCCATGTTTACGTCTAGTGTTGATGGTCCACAACATGTAGGATCTGATGGTTCTTGTGCTCCTAAAGTAACTCGTGATGCAAATTCAGATGGTATTAATGAGGAGGCTGGTTTGGGGTCAAGAGTAGTTATTCCAATGGCCGTTGTTGATGATATGTGCTCGAAACTTACTAATTCATTATACGGTTATTTCATTGGTAATAGAATTGCGTTTCCTATTGTGGAAGATTATGTCAAGCATGCTTGGGCAAGGTTCGGTTTTGAACATGTGATATTGCGGAATGGTTTCTTCATTTTCAAGTTCTCATCACTTGAAGGTATGAATAAAGTGCTTAATGGTGGTCCTTGGTTTATTCGATCAACGCCTTTGTTCCTACATGTTTGGGTGCCTAATATGCGACTTGAGAAGGAGAAGATAACTAAGGTACCGGTTTGGGTACGTATCCATAATATACCATCCGTTGTATACTCTAAAACCGGTGTAAGTTTGATTGCAAAATGATTGGGGCGGATAATACGGTTTGATGCAGGTACTAATGATATGTGTAAGAATCCTTGGGGACGTTATTCATATGCATGTGTACTTATTGAATTATCGGCTGATTTGGATGTTTTGGAATCAATTGAAGTTGAAATCCCTTTACCTAAGGGTAAGGGTAGTTATATGGAGGTTCTTAATGTTGAGTATGAATGGTGGCCATCTTGGTGTTCTAAGTGTGTTTGTTTCAATCATGATGATGACGGGTGTCCTCTTAGGCATAAGCGGGCTACTAAGAATTCGACTCAACAAGATGGTAAGGTTCACGCTACAAAGGCTGGTCAGACTAATGATAAGGGTAAGAAAGGGACTTGGGGGTTTTCAACTAAGTCTAAACTTTCATACCAACCTGTTTCTAAACCGGCTACCAAGAAGAAGAATAAAGGTACACCACCTAATACCGGGGCTACTAAGCCTACTTATGGTGATTCTAATTCGAGTGGTACATCTCACGATGCTTTGAAGAGTGATTTAGGGGCTGCTACTGTTGAGGATGGACACACTCAACTTGGGCAGCCGGAACATGTGGATGATCATGCTTCTTTTGGGGGTGTGGAATCTATGGGGATCAATGGTGTTAATGCGGTTCCATTGCATAACACTAGTGATGGTTTGTGGGAGCTTGGTTCTCACAATGATGGTGCTTCTACAAGCGTGGCTTCTTCTGATCTTGATCATTCTAGCTCGTTTACTACCACAGTGAAGAGTCCTTTGAAGAGGGTTTCGTTTGCTGCTGAAGCTGAGATTGTTGAGTATGTCGATGAAGTTGATGAAGTCTACGAGAACTACAATGATATTGAAATGTATTCCAAGTTCAGGAATGGTTCTCCGAAAGACTTCCAGGTGCAAGGACGCAAGAAGAAATAGTTATTATGTCTATTATTTTTGTTTTCTTGCTTGTTATGTTGCTTTTGTTTAGCATTGTGGCTTAGTCAGTTGCACATGTTGTGCATGTTAGTTTTTAAGAATGGTATGCCATTCTTACATAAGAGTCTGTAAGTGTCCTCAGGGACTGAGATGAGGGAAGTCACCCTCATCCTATGTACTTCAACGTTTTTTGGTGTAATGAATTTTGCCGGGGTGAATTAACCCTTTTACCCAAAAAAACAAAGATTTAGAGCAGATTTGCAAGCGTTGATAATAGGTAAGGGTTTTTCTTTTTTTTCGCCACCTAGAGAGAGAACAGGGGTTTTTTTTTATTGTAGGTTGTAAGTTGTATTATTATGAGGGCAATTTGTCCCTTACATGATAAGAGTCGTTGTCCCTAAAGGCTCACATGTTGAGAGCAATTGTACCTTACTTTATGGGAGCCGTTGTCCCTAAACGCATGCTCACTTGATGAGAGCAATTGCCCTTTAAATGATGATAGTCGTTGCCCCTAATGCTTGTACAATTGATAAGAGCAATTGTCTCTTACATGATGAGATCCGTTTTCCCAAAAGGCTAACTCTATGAGGGCAATTTTTGCCGTTACATGATAAGAGCCGTTGTCCCTAAAGGCTCACTTGTTGAGAGCAATTGTACCTTACTTTATGGTAGCCGTTGTCCCTAAACGTTTGCTCACTTGATGAGAGCAATTTCCCTTTACATGATGATAGCCGTTGTCCCTAATGCTTGCACTTGATAAGAGCAATTGTCACTTACATGATGAGATCCGTTGTCCCTAAAAGCTAACTTTATGAGGGCAATTTGTCCCTTACATGATAAGAGCCGTTGTCCCTAAAGGCTCACTTGTTGAGAGCAATTGTACCTTACTTTATGGTATCTGTTGTCCCTAAACGCTTGCTCCCTTGATGAGAGCAATTTCAGTTTACATGATAGCCGTTGTCCCTAATGCTTGCACACTTGATAAGAGCAATTGTCACTTACATGATGAGATCCGTTTTCCCTAAAGGCTAACTTAATGAGGGCAATTTGTCCCTTACATGATAAGAGCCATTTTCCCTAAAGGCTAACTTGTTGAGAGCAATTGTACCTTACTTCTATATTTCATGTTGGCTTGTGTGGTGATCGATCTTAGGGGTTTGGAACTGCTGATATACGTGTATGTTAGGGTTTCAGAATCTGCTGTAACTATTTGTTTTACTTCTGCGGATCGTGATGCACGTGTATTGTGTAAATTAGGGCTTTATAACCCTATTATTCTGCTTAGTACGACCTGGTGTGTGATGATGATTATGTTACTAATGGGTCGTATTATTATTACTTGGGTACCTCGATCTGTGTTTTCATGCGGATCATGGTATGAATGTGGTGGGTTTATGTTCAGGTGCTGCTGGTGATCGATGTATAATTAAGTTAGGGTTGGCTTAGAGTTCGTCTAAATCCCTAGCTTTTGGATCGTGTCACAGACCTGCTGTTGTGTGATGTTTGTTAATGGAAGTTAGGGTCCAAACCCTATTGTTGGTGTGCTTATATTCGTCTGGTTAGTGCTGCATAACTATTGACGATGGATATTAGCTGCGATTGTGTTAGTGCTTGGGTTTCTTCGAACTCTTTGGTTATTCTTATGGGTGTTTGGTTTGCATCTAAACATACACTTTTGGAGTGAGTTTTTGCTTGCTGCTCTATCCGTGGTTTTAGAGTCCTCCACCAACCGTTGTGTGAAATTTGTGAACCAAATTCTCATTTGATGATTTATGAGTGGGGAAGTTAACTTGTTTATATGCTGCAAGTTAGGGTTGGCTAACCCTATTTTCGTCTATGACCGATCAAGATACAGTGGTTTTCATTCTTAGCTCGAGTTGCACCACTTTGAAACTTGTAGTAGATGAGGTATTGGATCGGGTTATAGTGCTGGTTTGGTCCTTTTTGGATCAATATGGATCGATGTAGTTGTTTGGATCAATGCTGTGGATTGGTACTTGTTCTATCCTATCATGGTTTCGCCTGCATCGTTGAAGATTATGGACTTTTATGACGACGTGAGAAGATTCAAGTGTTTAATTGAGGTTTTAATGTGTAATCTTATAGTCGTTGTAATTTTTTGTTCATGTATTAGTTGTAAGAGTGGTTTGTCACTCTTATAGGGGTTATTAGTAAGTTATAGGAATGGTTTGTCATTCTTATATAAGAGTCTGTAAGTGTCCTAAGGGACTGAGATGAGGGAAGTCACCCTCATCCTCTGTACTTCAACATTTTTTGGTGTAATGAATTTTACCGGGGTGAATTAACCCTTTTACCCCAAAAAAATTGTACCTTTCTTTATGGTAGCCGTTGTCCCTAAAAGTTTTTTTTTTTATGTTTTTTTTTATGGTAAAAGGGTTAATTCACCCCGGTAAAATTCATTACTCCAAAAAACGTTGAGGTACATAGGATGAGGGTGATATCTCTCGCCTCAGTCCCTTAGGACACTTACAGACTCGAATATAAGAATGACACGCCATTCCTATAACTTACAATAAAATGAACCTACCAATAATGACAAAAGTACATAAAAATTTACAATACTACTCAAGAAAAGCACTTGAGCCTTCTATATCAATATGGCAGTCCACCTTAACTTTCATGAAGAATCCACGTATAAACACATCCAAGCGATCTTCACCATATAATCTGTTTGTAGTAGCAAAGAACACCACAAACAAAACCTCCACCATTCCCTTCATGATCTTGTAACCATCAAATGTGAATCAGTTCACAAATACCACACAACGGTTTGTGGGAGACTCTAAAACCATGGATACAACAGCAAGCGTAACCTCGCTCCAAAAGTGTGCGTTTAGATGCAAAGCCGAATACCTATTAAATACACAAAAAGAGTTTTTTGAATAAGAAATCTTTAAACTTAACTTTCAATAGCATCATTATCAGCACCAAATGCAATTAACAACCCACAATGCAATAGCAAAGTAGCATCCAGCAATTCCACCATAGTTGCATGACAGCACCGATCCGATAATTCCAAACCTTGGGTAACGAAACCCTAACTTACATAAAAGACATCCATATCGACCAGTAAGGAGATAATCAGAGGCGTAGCAGCTTGAAATAAGCACCCACATGATCACAAAAGGCTGAAGCAAATCATTATCATCATCACACCAACCATTATCACCCATGCGATCAATAACAGCCACACGTAATACTATGGGTCAATTCCTAGGGGGAGAGAGAGAGATCGTTTTTGTTAGGGTAATATTATTAGTATATGCATTGGATTTGAGTATCTTTGTGGTTAGGGTTCTTGTAACCCTATGCTTTTTTTGGGTAAAAGGGTCTACACCCTGGCAAAATTCATTACATCAAAAAACGTTGAGGTACAATATGACGAGGGTGAATTCCCTCGCCCCCAGTCCCTTAGGACACTTACAAGACACCTATCTAAGAATGGCATACCATTCTTAAAACTAACATGCACAACATGTGCAGCTGACCAAAACACCATGCTAAACAAAAGCAACTACTATATGAACAAAAAACTACAACGACTATAAGATTACAAATAAAATTAATTCCTTGAATCATCACACGTCGTCGTAGAAGTCCATCACCTTCAATGATGTAGCATTGGATCATCAATATTGAAATCAGAACATGATATAGATAAAACAAATGTACTCACCAACCAACCACAAGACCCCACCAACAACAAGTCAAAGCATACGCAATATGAACCAAGCTTGAGGATTAAGTGGACTTGTACATACAATAGGGTCCAAACCCTAACATCCATCAAACGAAAGCAGCTTCGATCCCATGCATAAAATAGAACCATAATATGAAGATCGAACCACCCATAAACAATCCATAGAAAAAAGAATTACTATTGATCGAGTCAAGGATTTTTGAATAAGATACCCGAAAAACTTAACTTACATATACCAATCTTCAAATCACCATAGTAGTCCAAAACTTCCAGCGTCGTCCAAATATACAATATCATGGTCCTCAAATTGAAAATACAGTTCACAAGTTTCACACAACGGTTGGTGAGGGACTCTAAAACCACGGATAGAGCAGCAAGCTCAAAATTCGCTCCAAAGGTGTATGTTGAGATGCAAAACTGAACACCAATAAGAAAAACCAACAAATATGTATAAACCCAACGCACATCCACAATAGCAACTCCTAATTGACTTACAAAAGATTACCTTGACTTGCACTCCCCAAACATGACCTATCTGCCCAAACTTTGCATCATAAAATCCATTCCAGCATCATGAGCAGGTCTTGAAAACAACAACAAGGGTTTTTGAACAAGGAACCCTAACAACTTGACTTACATCTCTCTCCAAAACCCACTTTCTACACGAATTACTTCCAGCAACAAAACCCACGTGCACCTTGATGTAGTAACAACGAACAGCAGCAGAAACTTGCACTCTTGACAAAAACTTGCAGTTGATAATCAACACCCACGAACCTTGAATAACTTACAGCAGCCAAGTGCACAAAACAAAATCCACAACCCTAATAAGGGTACTTCCAAGGAGATAACGGGAATTCAAATATTAGATGAAATAAAGGCCAATTTTTACACGGGAAATACCAAACATAAAATGGGTTAATCAATACAACACGCCCATCCAAGAATCCTGTAACGGCTTATTTCCAAATGGCAAAGAGCATGTCACTTAATACAGTGCGATGTGATTTAATAGGGTTGTTCTTTCTGGGCGGTAAATACAAGACCACATATACGAAAAAGCTTAGCTGGGATACCTTTTATATAAAAAAAAAAATACCTGGACAAAGCATCAGTCTTCAAATAATTCAATCAATTTTGCATGCAGAAACATCTAACCCATAATGACAACAGCAGCGCCGATAGCAACCAACCAATGATCACTAGCATACAGTTACCACTTAATTATTCAGTAAAAGTGCGAGAAGATTATGGCAAATCCAAACGGGCATGCAATGCCCTCGAACCAGGTTCCAATAGAGTTTAAAATAACACCCTAATCATACCCTTTGGTATGCATCACAGTAGCCAATATAATCAAGCAACCATACTGTATATATATGCATATACGGATAGCAATAATAAATCGGACACCACCAACATGCATTAAAAAGAATACAGGATGAATCCTCCAACCAGTATAAGCATCAACACCACGTACCGGTCCGTCATGCTGTGCACTCCCACATGCGATAGTGTTGGATATTCACACACAGTACTATCAAGTCGTTTAAGTGACTAACCCGATTACCCAACCCATCGTCTACCTCCCTATGCTAAGATGGTAAGATGTATTTGTTTGGGTCATAGGGAAAAATCAATCAGCACCATAATTCTGGTCGGTCTTTTTATGAGAAACTGGTGTTGTTCATTGGAAGTCAATGCAGACGAATATGAGAGTGGAAGGATCTACAGAACTCTTTATAAGGAATTGTTGATTTAAAAAAGTCTAATTGGTTTCACATGGACTCAATCGACCAAAAACTGCACATGGCAAGTTTGGGTGATCATAGGATGGAATGGTTCCCATATAACCAAAAACCAACTCACTACTTTTGAGACCGGTTCACTTTCCATATCTATGCCCACGATCCTCTCATAGCCTATCCATCTCCAAAAGCCGTAGCATGCATTGACCAAACCGACGTTGGTGCTCACAATGCATTGATATTGGCTCTTATTAACATCATAACATCCTTTAAGGCGAGAGAGGGAGGGGGTGAAGGTAATGTTTGGTAAAGTCGGTTATAGGGTACTGTGCTGATTGATGAGAATCAATCTCTTATTAAATGCAATGTTGTGCGTAAAATATTGCCTGCAATGAAATATTAATCAGTATA
>LBNU01011570.1:7231-17715 GCA_014162995.1 Artemisia annua | reverse complement strand
GAATCAGGGGAGTATTTGTTTTCATTCTTTCATTTATTTTTACTTTTACATCCTTTAATTGAACATTGGGGACAATGTTCGGCTTAAGTGTAAGGGGGGGGGGGGTAAATGAAGATTCCTTAGAGAATACAATTGCGCTTGATTCTTGCTTGTTTAATAGTAGATGTGTAATAAAACTAAGAGAAACACTCGTTAGGGTAATTTTAGCACCAAATTTAAATTTTTTGCAACATTTAGGAGTGAAACTTTAGTCTTAATAAGCGTCTCATGGATAGGAGTTGTATGACTAGCACAAAAACCGTACCACTCAAAAATTTTACCCCAAATATGTGAGGTTTGCCCCTAGATTTGTTAGGAAAAGCCTTAGTTCTTATGAGTGTACCGGTAGTACTTAGATTCTAGAACTTGCGATAGTGATTCATCCCAAGGCCACAAGTGAGACTACATTCGTGTAGTTAGATTTACTACGTGATAAGAGGCATTAGGATAACCCTTGTTTTACACATGTATTATAATTACATTGACTTCATTGGTCAAGTAATTCTCTCACACCTTTGCAATGTACTCATTTTTAGTACACGATACCCCTAGTACACCCCTCAGAGCCTATACTTTTCGTTTCTAACTTTAAGCATTTTACTTAAAGGAAGAATTTGTTTACAATCCACCCCCAAATGTACACCCAAATCGCCTTAGCCTACCTTGTATGCACTCATCTTTAGTGCATTATTGTTACAATATTTGTTTAAACCCTTTGTTAATTGTCTAATTGATTACATGGTTGCTAAGTCAAGTCATATCTTGTACATATTCTTTTTTTACGATTGAGACTCATGGGTAAAGTACTAGTACTATGGAGTAATGGGGAAGAAGTTAATTATTACCCCCGTATGTGCGTAAATATTTTAAAGTACTCCAAGTATTTTGATTATCTTGATTCGAGTCATTAGAATAATTATTTGTAAAATATGTAAAAGTTCAAGTGTAAGGGGAGAACCGAGCCCCCTTGATGTTTTATTTTGGATGGTAGGGCAAGAGTGTATAAAAAAAATCAAAAAATCAAGAAAAACGAAAAAAAAATAGAAAAAGAAAAGAGAAAAACATACGGACTACCATCCCTTTTCCTTTTATGTTTAATTTGTGTTTATGTTATTTTGTTTTATTAGCTTAAGTTGAGTCGAGTCTTGGCTTAGCAACGCCATGCTTTACATGTAATTAACTAAGACATTTAACTTGCCACCAGTAAAATATCCTTTATCCAACAAACCGTGTTTATCATATCCCTACTCCTAACGTTACAACCCTTGAAAAACCCTCTTTGATAGTTTATCTTAGGTGCTTACGCCTAGTGGTGGAGGTTTTCGATCCTTTCCCAAGCCTATGGTAATCTATTGGCTATGACAGGTAGTGAGTGATATTTTTCCATTTCCATTAGTGATATATAGGTTTATAACACCCGAGAGATGAGAGTATCCAAACACTATTTGTGAGGTGCTAGTATATGATTTTCGTGCTTATTTTTGATTAAGGTGGAGCGATCATTTGTTGTAATTACTTTTATGTTAATGTTAAATGACCCCAAACTTGTATTTTGATTATAATAAAAGCGCATTTGCTTGAGGACAAGCAAATCTCAAGTGTAAGGGTATTTGATTAGACGAAAAGTGTCATGGTTTTAAGGGGTCATTTAAGCCCTAAGTCGTGATAATATGATCAAATATTGCCTTAAAACGTTTCTTTTGTGAATTTAGGTATTTTGAAGAGGAATTCTTGAAAAGGAAGCATTTTGGACGTTTTTGGACAATAAAAGCGACAAAAACGACAAAGTCAAGAATCCAAGCTCAAAACAGTACCTGACGGCGTCAAGCATTACAAGGTGACGCCGTCACTCATTGAAGAAGAGGTGGATAATTTTACACTTGACGGGCCAGAAAGTTTTTAAGACATTTACACGTGACGCGCGTCACGTGTAATTTCACCAAGGCTGTCACGTTATAAGTTAAAGAGAGATGGCCCAGAACCAATTCCAACCAGACGGCGTCAGAAGTAGATCTAGGCAATCAAGAAACCCTAATCACGGCGAGGTGACGGTGTCACGACCCAAAGGGTGACGCCATCAGATTGTAAAATCTATATATATGTTTAGTTTTGTCATTCATTAAGAGAGGACTTTTGCTAGGAACTTAGGGTACGAATCCTAGTCGACTTTTGCAGCTATTTTGAGGTTTCAAACCCGCTTTTCTTCCATGTTTAATTGAAGATAAGTTATCCTTTAATTATTCAATATGTCTATGTGTTGTTTGATTATATCGTATGCTTTTCTTTCCTTTAACATGCTAGGCTAGGTTTGTTTGTGTTTGCTTAGGAATAATGAAACCTAGTTATTGATTATTCATTGATTGGTTTACTATTAATTGTTGTGGGTGGATGTTTATCGATGTTAGGCTTAAGAAAACTGGCAATACTCCAAATGGTAACATGCTTGAACGTCTTAAGAAACATGAGTCGGATGTGTACTATGGCTAAATGGTTAAACTTAATGCATAAGCCACTGTTTATAATCCCTATGATTGGGCGCTTTACGTGTCATTGTAGGAGGAGATAAGAGCTTATAGAGTTGGGGAAGATTGTACACGCCCCCACGAATATTAATAAAGACTAAAACCCGGCGTCCACACAATTGTAGCAAAGCTATCAATCAATAACAGATAACTAGGGAGTAGTGAAAAAAAATGTAACCCTAAAAGTTTCTCTCGTTTTTGGTGACTTTTGGCGAAAAAACGATTCCCTGATAAATCGATTAACCTGATTCGACGATTCTTAAACTTTAATTTTATTGATTATTGTTTTAACCATCGTGGGTCGGTGTTACTTTTTAGATTCGTTCTTAATTGCCAAGAGTTGCTATTGTTGGTCGGCATAAAGTTGTTCTATCTATTCGCTATTGAGTTTTAATTAGCTGCTGATTGGCGACAAAAAGCAATTCCTTCCTACGTTTCCATTATCTTCAACCTTTTAATTTTATTAATTGGTAACTTCAAACGTGGGTCGGTGGTCTTTATTTACATATATTGGCTTTTTGTTGTTCCGTGTTTTGTGATTGTTATGGTTACGTGCATGATCCTATCTATTTAATTCTTTTACAATTGTTCCTCCATCGTGGGTCGGTTGTCTAAGATTTATATTGATGGTTCATATGAGCCAACCATCTTGTTGGTGGTTTCAACGATTAAAGAATCCTTATAGGGTTTTATCCTTTGCTAGTGTGGTGCGTTGCTGCTGCATATCAAGTTATCCTAATTGTGTTGATTGTGATGTCAACTGCTAGTTTCTACTTAAGATGTACGTATGATGCAAGTGGGTTTAGAGAGATGCAAGTCAAGTTTGAAGGTATCCTTGTTCAAAAACCTTTCTTATCTATTGCGAGTCGATTTGGATCGTGGTTCATCATTGTTATGTGGGTTTGGGAGAGTGGAAGTCATGTTCTTCGTGTGTAAGTCAAGTTTTTTTATTCTTGTTCAAAAATCAATCTTGGGAAGCTGCTGGTCATTTTGGTTGTTTTGATTTATTGGCTATTATTCATCAACTCCTACGATCACTAATGGAAGTTAGGGTTTAACCCCTATTGTATGTACAAGTCCGTTTCAGTCACAAGTTTGGTTAGTAATGATATCATTTGAGCATATTCAGACTTGGTGGATGGGTTTTGTGGTTTTCAAGTAACCCTCTCGTTAGGGTTTTGGTTTGTGCCTGCTATCTAAGACCTATTTACTGATTCTTATCTTGGTCTTGGGTTTGTATTTGCTGGAAGTTAGGGTCATATCACCCTATGGTTATGTTTTATGCTTGGTCTCATACTTATTGCTGCTGCTCATGGCGCTATGATTATTGTTGCGGTATGTTTCATAAGTGTGGTTATTATGGTATTGATGGAAGTTAAGTTTATGGGGACTCTTGTTCAAAACCCCATTCACACGATGCCATGCACTGTGGGTTTCTATCTTACTATGGCTATGGTGATTGTGGTGGTTTGTTTGTGGTGTTTTCTACTACAAACTGAAGTTATGTTGAAGATCGCTTGGATGTTTCTATGTGGATTCTTCATGGAAGTTAAGGTGGACTGCCAGAGTGATATAGAAGGCTCAAGTGATTTTCTTGAGTAGTATTGTTAATTTTATGTACTTGTGTCATTATTGGTAGGTTCATTTTATTGTAAGTTATAGGAATGGTGTGTCATTCTTATATTCGAGTCTGTAAGTGTCCTATGGGACTGAGGTGAGGGATATCACCCTCATCCTTGATTGATATAGGTCGGTTTCCAACCTTCTTCTATATAAGGATCGATTATTTTTATCCCTTGCACATTGGTTGCATTAGTGTTACGAAATCCAGCCTAGGGTTTTGTTGTTCTTAATGTGCTTTGGATTCTGATGTGAATTGGTATTGGATCTGGTGCTTAACGTTGTTCTAGACTCTTGTAGGGTCTAGATTATTTCATCTTGCTAGTTTCTGGTGCGTATTGATAAACTGAACTCGCTTAGGGTTTGGTTACAATTCTGGTCAAAGGCTTTGGTTTGGGTCGACTTGGTGTGCTTCATATTGTTATATTCTTTGATGATCGATTCAAGTTGGATTTGGCTTTAACGCTTATAAAACCTTTATTGGTTTTTACATTCAATTAGTCAGTTCTTATGGGAAGTATACCCTCGTTTAGGGTATTGATACATGCTGGTCTTATGATGGTGAGTTGCTGCTGCATGTCACGTAATTATTTGAGTGTTGTTTATCAACTGCTAGTTCTGTTCAAGAATGTACGTATGATGTAAGTGGGTTGAGAGAGATGCAAGTCAAGATTGGATGATGTTAGGGTTTGTGTAAACCCTAAATTTGTTGATGGTTCAAGTTGTGATTATATTGGCTCAAGTTGCTTCAAGGTACGTGTGATATTTGATTTTATGAAGGGTTGAGCTGTTCGTGATTACATGTGGTCAGTACATGGTATTTTTCTACTCTATGGGACCTGAATGCTTATATGATGATCCATAAATGAGGAAAGGACTATGTTTGATGGATGCTCTTTGATCCCTAGAATCCGGGCAGAATTCATATGTAATGGGTTGATTGGTATTCTCATGGAAGTTAAGTTGGAAAGGTCTTATTCAAAACCTTTTTTATCATCAGATTGTATGTTGAAGATCGCTTGGATGTGTATTCTTGGATTCTTCATGGAAGTTAAGGTGAACCACAAAAGTGAAGTAGAAGGCTCAAGTATTTTCTTGAGTAGTTTTATCATGGTCTATGTACTTGTGTCATTATTGGTAGGTTCATTTTATTGTAACTTATAGGAATAGTGTTTTATTCTTATATATCGAGTCTGTAAGTGTCCTAAGGGACTGAGGTGAGGGATATCACCCTCATCCTATGTACTTCAACGTTTTTTGGTGTAATGAATTTTACCGGGGTGAATAAA
The DNA here is from genome assembly GCA_014162995.1 of Artemisia annua. Taxonomy (NCBI): domain Eukaryota; kingdom Viridiplantae; phylum Streptophyta; class Magnoliopsida; order Asterales; family Asteraceae; genus Artemisia; species Artemisia annua. The sequence goes on along the minus strand of LBNU01011570.1, from coordinate 12,245 downwards.
CCCTTTTACCCAAAAAAATTTTTTACCGGGGTGAATAAACCCTTTTACCCAAAAAAACTAGGGAGTAGTGAAACCTAAGTAAACATGTTTGTCTCCATATTATAAGTCTATCACTTTTATTTTATTGTTATTTTATTTTTATTGCATTTGTAGCTTTTGGGTTAGTTGACTAGCAACTAATTCCGCCCACTCTTCCAATACCCGAGATTTTTACTTGTTTCCTTAAAATATAAAAATATAAAAAGAATCATCCCTCATCTCTAGACCTAGTTTAATCCATTTCAATCCTAACGAACACTATTCCCCAAGTAGAACGATCAATCCCTTGTACTTGCCACTACACTATACTACATCGGCCAGGTACACTGCCTGGTGGGGATTGCAAGCTTTTCTAGATCCCTTGAGAAGTAAAACCTTTTGCGTAGACCGCAATCCACGCATCCCTTACCTTAATGATGATTAGTCAAGGATTAAGAAAATATTAAAACTAAAATAACCCCAAATGAAAAGCTAATAACACCAAAATCTTCACCACGAATCCGGGACCTCGGAAGTACAACCCGATAATCAAGAAGCAAAACAATCAACATCAAAGGTGTTGTTGTTGATGTCGGCGAGGAGAAGAGTAAGAGACAAAAATGAATTTTTAGGGTTTATGTTTTGTGTGGTGTGGTGTGATGATGTATATATAGGCTAGGCAAATCCATTAGGTTTAGTGAATTGAGCGATGTGGGAAGTGAGTGTTTTGAGTCGGTCGAACCACAAGAGAAAAAGTGGAGTGAGTGTCGGGTTTTTATTTTGTTTCTTGAGTATACTAGTCGGGTTATGCACAATTTTGATAATGAAAGAGGTGTTATAAAATTGATTGCGGGTTTTAAATGAAAACCATGAAATAATGAAATACTTCTACAAATGAACTTTTAAAAAGTCATGATATGGTAATTGAATGCAAATGATATCTAGACTCGTGCCGGTACACGTTGTGTGATGTTTTCTTGTTGTACACGGGATGACTTCCCATTAAAACTGTTAAATGTTAATCGAAAACGGGATTTTGGTTATAGTTAAGTTGTCAGCCACATTCCATTGTACTTAAAACGTTTTTTTGTGATTAATATATTTTGCCAGGGTGAATCCCTTTTACCCAAAAAAAAAATAAGTGTGCTCGTGTCACAACAAAACTGGCATGGGTGACCATGACGTAAAATCACAGAGATTCATGAAACTCTTAATAGTTTTTGTGGAAAACTAGAAGGGGGTTGAATAGTTTTACGCCTTTTTAATTTATAAAAAGTTTGGTTTCGAAAACTTCGATTCTAGCTTTATGTGATATCAACTTGCTTGCACAATTATAAACAACTATATCTACAAGAGTATATAATGACAAATACTTAAGTAAGTAAATAAAAAGATAGAGATAGAAAGATAGCACCACGAGACAAAGGATTTATAGTGGTTCGGCTACGAATCTCCTCTTCGTCCTACTCCACTTCCCGAGCACCTAACTCGAGAGTTTTCTTCACTATGTCAACAAGCTCTTTTATGGTGAAGAAACCTTACACACCTTTGCTTACACCGTTTAACGACACCAAGCAAAATGTCGAGTCCTAATACTAGCTAGAACCAATCTCACAACTTTTCACGACTTATCACAACTTCTACACAACTTATGCACACCACAACTACTTCACAACTTCACTAATCCTACTTCACAACACTACTTATTCTTCACTACTTCTCTTCACAACTATCACTACTAAATCTCCTAATTATAACTACACTACACCTTTACAAACAATATATATACAACTACTAAACAATATCTACANCGACTTATCACAACTTCTACACAACTTATGCACACCACAACTACTTCACAACTTCACTAATCCTACTTCACAACACTACTTATTCTTCACTACTTCTCTTCACAACTATCACTACTAAATCTCCTAATTATAACTACACTACACCTTTACAAACAATATATATACAACTACTAAACAATATCTACAATACTTCTTTAACTTGATGTTGAAGGAGTATTCTTCTCTTGCACTTTTAATGACGAGGAATTGAATCACTTGAAACAAAGACTTATAATCTTATGATCAAAGGATTTAGAAAGATGTTTAGAAAGGATTTGGACTGAAAATATTCGTGCAAAAAGTGAGGAAAAAATACAGGATTGAACCTGTATTTATAGGCAAAAGAATCTGACAACAGGAGCGTGCCGGCCCCCTTAAAATTAAGGGGCCGCCCTCCTGTAACAGCAGATGCTTTTGTCTTTTTTTGGGGAAAGTTTATTTGGTGAAAAACTAACTGATTTTGGTTAAAAATTTGAAATCATATATTTGTTATGAATTAAACATTTTCCTATAATTACCAAAAATGTTTTTCAAAAATATACAAGTTGTTTTTATTATTTTATAAACTTTCTAGTGTCTAAATAAAAATCCCTTTGATCATAAAATGTAATAGACATTTGGTTATCCATACCTTAAGTGATTTAGTTGAATGGAATGATATTTGTAACTAAATACTTGTTTACGTAGTAATCTATCGTCTAATGTTTTTATATTTGGTGATCGTCAAAACATAGAGATATCGCAAAATATAAATAACGTTTTTATGCATTATTTATATCAACAATCTCCCCCTTTTTGATGATTACAAAATCTAAACTCATTAAACCAAAAATTCATATATATACAAGTATTTAGTGAGTTTATACCATTTCTCCCCTTTTTTGTTAGCATCAAAAAGGTTAACCCGAAGAGTGTAGAACTCCCCCTTGATGTATACTCCCCCTCGTCATAAGAGAAATCGAGATATGGAATGCTTGCAAAAATATTTAGAGCACAATCAATTTATATATATGATGCATGTAGTAAATATAGTACAAGAGAACTAAATATAAATTTATGAAAATAAAACATAAGAGGCATTCATTAATAGAATTATTAAAATAGATTATGTTAAAAACATAATCTTTGTTACATAAGCATGCCTTTATGCTTTTCTAGCAAACTACACTAGAAAATACTAGGTTGCCAACTTGAGGTCTCTTGGACCTGCTTGGGGTTCAAAAGTTTTTGGTGATTTAATTTTGAGATGCATGGAGGTTGCATTCAATGGTTCGATGGTGATGGGTATGGAGTAGAAGGATTGGTTCTAGGGATGTTGTATCGAATTAGTGGAGGTATTGGATGAGGACGAGTGAGGAGATATTCAATCCAAGAAATATCTTTACTTAGGTCAAGAATTTGTTTTTGTAGGAAATAGCAACAAGGACAATAGTAGGTGTGGTTGGTGACTTGATCCAAGTTGAGTGAGTGAGGAAAACAATTTGAGTATGGAGATGAGGGAGGTTTGTCCAAGTTGCATTGTGCAAGATGCATAACATTGAGATCACGAAGATCACATATTACATTGAGTTNTGTTTTTGTAGGAAATAGCAACAAGGACAATAGTAGGTGTGGTTGGTGACTTGATCCAAGTTGAGTGAGTGAGGAAAACAATTTGAGTATGGAGATGAGGGAGGTTTGTCCAAGTTGCATTGTGCAAGATGCATAACATTGAGATCACGAAGATCACATATTACATTGAGTTCTTCACGGAATTTTTGCTTTTCCGTGGCATTGTGGAATGAACCATTTGGTTGAAGTGGATGAAGTGGGGTTGTGTAGTTTGGAGTTAAGTTATTGGAGAGGTAATTTGATGATTGACCAAAGATATATGGATCATTGTAGTTGGATGAAGGTTGAGATGTGTGGCTTAGGATGACGGCGGATGTTTGGCCATTATTGTATGGTTGGTAGTATGGTTCATAGGGATGACCTTGTGGGTTTGGATTGAAGTTTGGGAAGTAAGTGGTTGGAGGTGTTGGTTGTTTTTCAAGTTCTTTGGTTATAATAGGGTTGTTTTGAGGGCTTGTTTTTCTTCGCCAAGCGGATTTTTCGGTCATCCTTGCTAGCCTTGAGGCTTTTGATTTTGGTTTGTTGGGAGAAGTCATTATGGGGTGAGTAATGACTTGTGATGATGAGGGGTACTTATTGCGTGATGATTATGTGTTTATGGAAGGATAGGATATGTTGAATTGGCTAGACAAAATGTGTTTGTGAATTTAGAGAAATGAGGAATCAAAATAGGGCGGAATGGGCTAAAAAGCAGAAAGCAAACAGGGATCCTCGACCTACAGATGAAGTAATTGTATGTTACTGTTCATGCACCCATTTTTAGGCAAAAATTTAAACTTTTTGTTTATACTATGCAACTCTGAATCATTATGTGCTATGTGATTCACACTTACCTTGAATGAGCTCACACGCAACCCACAATGACCTGGACAAGGTACAACACAACTATGGATCAGTTTTGATCACAAGTGCCACACTTTGCACTCACAACAACTACATATGAGATTTCTACCTCAGTGGACCCCACCACACTCACACAACTGAAATACACCCATGTAGGCCCCACAACTACCAAATATAATATAATATTCATTGTAGGACCCACATTATTCACAAGTGGGCCCCACATGACTAATTTGGCCACATAACACTCATTGGGCCTACACTAGCCCAATACTACTACACAGATCATATTTAAACTACTATTGGGCCAACGAATCACATGAGCCCACCAAAAGCCCAATCCAACAACAAAAATGTTATACGAATACATATGTGTACACACGTTTGCTTTGGCTCTCGTATTCGCGATTCTTACAAACAACACATGGAATAAAATGCGCCATCTCATTCTTGGCACTCAAAAGAATCGAGATCAACTAATATCTCAACATAATACGTATATATGAATAGTTGCTACAGGTAAAGACAATTCAAATCCGTTTATAGTTGCTGATTTGCTAAGAAATCAGATGGTTATCAAGTGTACCATAGTTTTCGGACTTAAACATTTGGCTACTCCAGTAGTGATGGCTATTGGTAAAGAGACATCAAAACCATTATTTTCAATGATTCACCTCTCACAGGAGTTAACA
>LBNU01011569.1:80815-90993 GCA_014162995.1 Artemisia annua | reverse complement strand
TCTTGTATGCACTCACCTTTAGTGCATTATTGTGACAACATTTGTTTAAACCCTTTGTTAATTATCTAATCAATTACATGGTTGCTAAGTCGAGTCATATCCTTGTACATATTGTTTTGGGACGATTGGGACTCATGGGTAAAGTACTAGTGTAATGGAGTATTGGGGAAGAACAACATTATTACCCCCATATGTGCTAAATATTTTAAAGTACTCCATGTTTTTCAATTATCTTAATTCGAGTCGTTAGAATAGTAATTGTAAAGTTATGTAAAAATTCAAGTGTAAGGGGAGAACCGAGGCCCCTATGATGTATTATTTTGGATGGTAGGGTAAGAATGTATGCAAAAAAAAAATTAAAAAAAATCAAAAAATCAAGAAAAATACAAAAAAATGAGAAAAAGAAAAGTAGAAAAACATACGGACTACCATCCCGTTTCTTTTAAGTTTTTGTTATTTTGTTTTTAGCTTAAGATTGAGTCGAGTCTTGGCTTAGCAACATTGTATAGTGCATGTATTTGATCATGATAGTTAACTCGCCACCATTAAAATACCCTTATTCCAACCAAATCGTGTTTATCATATCCCTACACCTTACATTATAACCCTTTTTGAAAGCCCTCTTTGATAGTTTATCTTAGGTGCTTACGCCTAGTGGAGGAGTAATTGATCCTCTCCCAAGCGTATGGTAATCTATTTGCTATGACAGGTAGTGAGAGATATTTTCCGTTTTCATTTATGAGATATAATTCTATGACACTTGAGAGATGAGAGTATCCAAACACTATTTGTGAGGTGCTAGTGTATGATTTCCGTGCTTATTATGATTAGGGTCGAATGACTATTTGTTGTAATTACTTTTATATTTGTGTTAAATGACCCCTAACTCATATTTTGATTGGAATAAAAGCTTATTTGCTTGAGGACAAGCAAATCTCAAGTGTAAGGGTATTTGATGAGACGAAAAGTGTACCCGTTTTAAGGGGTCATTTAAGCCCTAATTCGAGTAAATGTGATCAAATATTGCCCTAAATCGTTCCTTTTGTCATTTTAGGTACTTTTGAGAAGAATTCTGGAAAACATGCATATTTGGACGTTTTTGGAGCATAAAAGTGAAGAAAACGACAAAGTCTCAAAAGAAGCTGGATTTCCTACCTGACGGCGTCAGAGTAACAAGGTGACGCCTTCAGCCAACGTTGACAAAGGAGTGAAATTACTTTACACTTGACGGGCCAGAAAGATTTTGCAACATTTACACCTGACGCCGTCAGGTATTACAAGATGTAGGCCATCAGGTTATAAGCTAAAGAGTGACGACCCAGAAGGATTTAGAGGGTGACGTCGTCAGAAGTGGATCTAGGCCATCCAAGAACCCTAGTGGCAGCGAGCTGACGGCGTCAGACTCTATCACCTGACGCCGTCAGAATGTAAAATCTATATATATTTTCCTAATTTTCATTCATTAGTGTGGAACTTAGTGTGGAACTTTGTGGGGAACTTTTGGGATAAAAGCCTAAGACGTTTTTAGCTGTATTTTCAAGGTTTTTTCACCCTTGAATCCTTCATGTTCAATTAAAGATAAGTCCTCACTTAAATTAATCAATATGTCTATGTGTTGGTTAATTATATCTTATGCTTGTCTTTCAATTAACATGCTAGGCTAGATTTTTCTTGTGTTTGCTTAGATCTAATGAAACCTAACTATTAATTATTTGTTGATTGGTGTGTTATTACTTTGTTGGGATGAATGTTTCATCAATATTAGGCTTAAGAAAACTGGCAATACTCCTATATGGTAACATGCTTGAACGTCTTAAGAAACATGTAACTAAGGTATACTAGGTTATTAAGGTAGTATTTAACGCATGAGTCACTGTTTACAATCCCTATGATTATGTGTACACATGGTTGTAGGAGGAGATAAGAGCTCATAGAATTGGGGAGATATGTATGCCACCCCATGAATTGTTAAGGAATACACCCGTCATCCACACAAGTAATACATACACCAATTAACCGGTAAAAGATAGCTAAGGAGTAAGGAAGTCTAAGTAAACACATTTGTCTCTATATAAGTTTTCACAACCTTTTAATTTCTTGTTATTTTATTTTATTGCAATTGTAGTTTTTGGGTTAGTTGACTAGCAACTAATTCCGCCCATTCCTCCAAAACCCGAGATTTTACTTGCTTTCATAAAAAACATAAAAATACAAAAATAATCTTCCTTCACCTTTAGACCTATTAGAGTAGTTTTTCTATCCTAACGAACACTATTCCCTGTGAGAGAACGATCAATCCCCCGTACTTACCAATACACTATACTACACTGACCAGGTACACTGCCTGGTGGGATTGCAAGCTTCTCAAGATCCCTTGAGAGGTAAAACCTGTTGCGTGGTAGTAATCCTACACACATCACTACCATAGCAAGCAGAGCAGGTTCATCTTCACTTTCCATTCTCCATTCAAAGCTTCCAAGACCATCAAGGCTTCCAAGACCATCTCTTGTTTCCAAAGCAGCAAATCCTGGTTCTTCATCAAAGGCTGTGCTCCAGTCTTCCAATGCAATAGTACAGTAGGTTACTGGTTCATCATCAAATTCAGCACTCCAGTCAACCTCTGATAGATTTTCTTGAGCTACCAATGCTTTTGGTTTAGTTTCAGTAATAGGAACCTCCTTGATTTCAACCTAGGGTTTCTCAATCATCCTATTTGCTTGATATTTAGCAAGCTTGCATTCCCTTGCAAAGTGTCCAGGCCTTTGACAATTAAAGCATTCACTCTTAGACTTATCAAATGCTATACCCTGTTTGGCTTTGAAGTCAATACCTCTTCCTGTTTTCTTCATGAACTTCTTGATCCTTGCAGTTATCATGGCAACTTGCCATCTTATGTCAATCTCTTCTAGATCATCTTCTTCAATTTGCAACAAATCTTCTTCATAAGTAACAGGTAAAGTGGCTTGTTGAGCAAAGAAGGAACATATAACATCATCAGAATTCATGATGTTTGATGGTGAAGAAGTGGTAGTGGTCATGGTTGTGCAAACATGCTGTTTTTCACCAACAATACTTTGAACAGGATAAGCAATACTTTTAGTGGAAGTACTGCTTCTGTTTTCAGAAGACACAAAGGCAATGTTGTGTGATTTTGAACTTATTTGACCATTCATCTCATGCTCATACACCTTTAAGTTGTTATAGCGATCATCAAAGTCCATACAATCCAAACCAGGTTGTCCTCTGATCATAGTAGCAACCACATGCCATACAGATGGCAAACTCCTTAAGAACTTTAGGTTTGCGTCTTCAACAGTTACCTCTGCTCCATATAACTCTAGCATACTAAGAAGATTTTGAAATCTATCATAGGCAGCATCAAGACCTTCTCTTTCACCAACAGTGAATGTTTCAAATTGTTGCTTCAATAAATTTCTATGCATCTTCTTGGAAGCATCATTACCTCCAAACCTTGTCTTGATAGCAGCCCATAATTGTTTTGCATCCTTAGAATCATGAAACTTGAGTAGGTGACCATCAGGAATAGCAGACAACAGTATGTTGAGAGCTTTATCTTGATTTCTTTTTGTAGCTGCTGGCACTTGTGGTTGAGGAGGTTTAGGTTGTCCTGGAACTGTTTCAGGTTCTTCAATGACCATATTACCATTAACAATTACATCCCATAGAGCATGGTCTGTAATAGCAATGTACTGCCTCATCTTCATGCTCCAGAGATCATATTCTCCCTTCTTGATGATAGGAATTTTGAGTGACGTGATGGATGGGATTGGTGCAGCTTCAGTCGTCATCTTTAGGGTTTGATACCACTTGTTGGATCGATATACTCTAACCAAACTAACTATGTAGCTTGTAAGGGTTTAGTAATCTTGGATAAATCCTTAACTACTAACAATGAAACACTGAATAACTCTGTTAAGTATGCGGAATTTACTTTAACAAAGCTAAGAAGAATTAACAAAGAACTTTGATTATATTAAACCTTTGAAAATGCTTTTATACACAGATTCACCAACAACCCTAATATCTCTAATATCGAACTTTGCATGTATCTCTAAAATCGTATATCTCTAATGCCAACCTAGGGATCCTTTTATAGGCATAAGGAAAACCCTAGTCGGTTTACAATACTTGAACGACAAGTAAACTAACTCTACTAAAGAACATTCTAGAATTACATAATAATCCTTAAACGTTTTACATTGTAGTCCTTTTATCATAGCAGTTCTTTAATAAGCAGCACGTTGACTTTCTTCAGCAGCACTTTGACTTTTATGAGAAGCAGTACTTTGATCTTCCAGCAGTACTTTGACTTTATAACCCAACAGCAATTAATTAATATACATAAACCAAATGTAGAGCAATAATGTTATGATGAGGGTGAATCTATGATTTAGTGAGAAATGTTTGTTGGCATTGGTATTGTGCAGGAAACTCAGGTGGGCCTTTGCTTGACTCCGATGGCCATGTTATTGGTGTTAATACTGAACTTTCACTCAAAAAGGTATACGGTTGACTTAATCTGGTCCAAACTATTTCTATCTTGTATCCATCTTGAAGGTTATTACTCAAAAACCTGTTGATTGGTTCTTATATATGTTTAGTATTAGTTGCAAAAACACCATTTGATTTCTAATGGGCCGTCTTTCTCTTTAGTTGCAACAACACCATTCTTTGTCTCGATCACTCTTTTTTGTTTCCACCTACATAACATTATCATATAAAGGCAATGTTATAACTTAAAAGGACCCTCACGATCTATAAAAGTATAATATTTTCTTGTTACCTTACTCATTACTCTGAAGTCAACCACTTCTGATGGTGTAGATCACGTCAGTCAAGAGACCAGTTAGACAGTCCGTGCATATTGGTCTATGAACCAATCCAAATCCAGGAACCACTCCTGAAAAGCCCATTTATCCTAGTCAATGACACTTACTAATTGCAAAACCAAAACTCAGATTAATTGAAAAAGGGAGAACTCAAATTAACACAAAAATTAAAACCAAGCTGCACAAAATAAATTGATTGTAATATTCAAACACCCCATAAATTAGCTGACTGCCAGGGTCTAAAATATTTTTATTCTAACATTAGTCTTGATGCTGCAAAGCAGCTATCTCTATAATTAGAAGTCATAATAAGTAAATCGATAACCAAAAGAGATATATTATGAGCCTACCGACTGTCGTATTCTTAAGCATTTTAACCAAATACCTAAAATGTTAGCATGCAGTCTTCATAAAAGGAAATATACAATATCATGTTGACATGAAACGAAAAAGGTAAATGGTTATCTGATCTAGAATATGTACATTACTTTTTCGTGGCACTATTTGATCTACAATATTTACAGTACTTTTACAGTTTAACGTAACTTGGCCCTAAATCTTACCCATCATGCCTGCCCGATTGCATGAGAGCCTGCCAAATATAGTTGGCGCGGGATCCTATAAAGTACGTGGTCAAATTTCCTAGGAAGTTTATTTCAGCTAAACTGTATTATTTACAACTATTTTTCATGGGTCGTCATATGGGTCTAAAGTTGCACAAAGCGTATTTTAATGCATAAAGACCTCTTAAAGTATAATATAAAAAGTAAAGTAAAGTAACTCCCAATACCGTCTTCCACGGGTTATGGGTCCCAATACCGTCTTCCACGGTGTATGGGGGAGGTTGAGATGTAGATAGCCTTACCCCTACCTAAGGTAGAGAGGCTGCTTCCGGATCTACCTAAGGTAGAAAAGGACCTCCAGCCTTTTGTATGGAGTGAGGATCGAACCCTTGACCTCTAGGTTGAGAGGCAAGGGGTTTTCCAACTGATCCAACCCTACTTGTTTCTTAAAGTATAGTATAATTTGTGAAAATCAGATTTGACGGAAATTTATCATTTTGACCCATTACCCAATGTCACCAACCAATGTATTTTGTCACCTTTGGAGAAAAGTGAATTTAAGAAATTGGTCCAAAGTTCAAAAACTACCTTTACAAGATTCTCATCAGGAAGCTATTGATCTCTCCTGCCATTATACTGAACCGAATCTTCACCGTCTCATAATTCAGTAATCAAAGTTGTATCAACTTAATTTGAGCCTAAAGATGATGAATAACCATTAAGAGACTTCACAGAATCAGCATTGAGTTTATGGTCTACTATTGCCTCTCCCACATCTTCGGTTGTTAGCAAAATCTCTTTAGCTTTTTCTGCCTCAAGTTAATTCCTTTTAGCTTTTTCTTCTTTTAATTTCTTAAATCTGACAGTACAAAAGATTACAATAAATACGATTGGCATTTGAACACTATTATTATAAACGGCAATATAGGCAGGGTAGGATAACCAAACTTTCTTTAGTCAAAAAAGATCATTTCTAGCATGACCACTAATACTTTTTTTTACCATTAAATTTCAAACATTTCATTAAAACTTGACTTATTGTAACTATAGATAATATCTTATCACAATAAGTAACCTGAATCTTTAACTAAAACCATTTAAATGATGTGCGCGCTAAAATATATCAGAAAATTTTCAATCTGTTGGATCCGTTAGATCCATTTGACCTGGTTGATTGGGAAAGGATATGCTACTGACCTTTCACCAAGGCGATACCTTTGGGCATCAGGCTTATCATATAGGAGATTTATGATATGAAAAGATGATGAGCAGGTTTGACCCATCTATATACAAACTCATACCAAAGAACTACCCATTTTGACCCGAACCAATTACCCCACTCACCTGACCCGTTCATTTTGCTACCTCTACGGCGCAATTTCGGGAAGTAAGAACACATACAAATATTAACACAAGCCTCTTAGAGGTTTTCTTCTTGGTTCAAACCATCAACGGCTGCGATCAAAGCCTTTACTCCTGTTTGGCAGAAGCCTTGAACGTTTCGGCCTCCGTTGTCATCAAGCACCTGCTTATTTGGTGTACCACTCATACTACTACTACAAAATCAAATAATAAATGTGTTATCTTTGCTGTAATAAGAATACGACCAATCGTACTATCAATAAGAAAAACAAATAAAAGGATATAAGATATAGCATAAATCGCCATATGTGATAAGCACATCAACTTTTATTAGTGTACAATATAATTCTAACACTTATGGTTCTGTATCACTTTATCTAATGAAAGGGGAATTGAAAATTGAGATCTTTGAAATGAAGAACATACAATGAATGAAGAAGGTGTAAATGAATACAAATTAAGCCTAAATTAGATCAAACCAACTTAGAAAACCAAAAATGAATGGTCACATATGCACAAGTGAGAGAAAATTAATATATTTAGTGAACCTGCGAAAATTTCTTGCAATTGGTAAGAACTTGTTCTTGGTATGCCTTGTACTCTGGGTTGTAACCTATAAATCAAACAAAATATAGTCAAAAGTTATCTCAATCGGCTTACAAAGAATTTATATAAAAGCTAATCAACATGAAGTGAGATAAAATAGTAGAATTTATATAAGTTATATAGATACAGTAACTCACTTGTTTGTCTTTTTTGTTGATCTCTTAGCCCCTTCCTGAAAAAGATCATGGCTCCATGTGGTCAATGTAGTGACTTGTGTGTCGTGGTTGTTACAACATAGCATATTCAAAAGGAGCTGGTATAACACCAGCAGCCACCAACCTGCTGATGTGTGCCATGTCAGCTAATATAATAGTTTTTTCTTTGTCGCAAACCTGTCAAAAAATGAGACGATCAAAGATTTGAGATATCAAGACTCATGAATAAAAAGAATAAATAAGACATTACCGCCATTTACCTTGCGCATACGGGCATAATCATATACTCAAGCATACACACTTGCACCAGCTACACCTAATTTTGACCTAAAGAGGACAACACTTTTCTTCATCTGCAACATAGACAAACTTATTACATAAGTAAAATAAAGAAGTCTGTTATTTTGAACATGAAACATAATGCTAACTCATGCAACTGTATAACTTACTTGGTCATAGTCAATATAACCGGTGCTTTCATACAATTTGTATGGCATTTTCTCGAATAATATTGATACAGCCGAAATCTTCTTCGTATCCGTCTGTATCATGTAAAAGAAGAGAAACATATCAAAATAAATACTTGTTGGAAATTACTCATACGACATGACAAACCATTAGCTTGAAAATGAACTTCACATAACCATACACGTCATTTGTTTTGGTTGCAACCTATGGAAGTCAAGCCACCAAATTATTACCACATGGACGTCATCAACCAAGTAACCACCAATAAATTAAATTCAAGATCTAACCTGTCTAATAAGAGCAGCAGTACCGACATTTTCCATGGCATCAGTTAGCTTAATAGCTCTGGCAATCATAGCTCTGGAAATCATAACACCTTCATTAACCACCTACGGTTAACTGTATACATTGAATGCAACATTCCACCCTACACAAGACAGTGTGATACACTTATTGCCGAATACTACCAAAAATTAATTACAACAAAAAGTGCATAAAGTACTCATTGCAAAACACAATTGAATTTCAACATAATCATACATATTAATAAATATCTAGGGTATTTTAAATCATAATTAAATTTGAACATAATTAATGAAAAATATCTTATAATTCAATAGAAACCAAATAATTTCAATATGTAACTAATAATTCATAAAAACAAACAAAGTTAATATCATCAAGATCAAAATGTTTTCTGCATAATAACACATATTAAAGATTGTTTAAACTTACTGTATATGATAAAGATTTCGATGATGAAAGGATGCGCGGTGTTCCAAATATCGAATTAAAAAACCAATCGATTTGAATGAGTCAAGAATTATTTTTGGTGGTTTTTTTTGAATGGGCTAGAATTAATGGGGAATTGTAACTGATTTTGTTTGAATGGATTGTTTTACAATATTGACAGCAAAACATCAACTATTATACAGGAAATAAATTAGGGTTTATGATTGATTGTATGAATGCTTTAATTAATTAGCAAAAATAGTGGTGTTGAATGATTTCAAATGAAGAATCGTATGAAGGAAGAATATCAGACATTAATTGAATAAAGGAATGCAGTGAGGTGTTGTACAACATTTAATCACCAACCAATCACAGAAGAGACACGTCAGAGCATTTATTGAATTTTGTGCTTCATAGAGTTGTCCAATATTCGCGTTTATTAGATACTATAGATAGATAGATATAGATACTCGATTACTCCTTAACAGATACTCTATACTTTTATTTTTATATACTTTTTCCAGCTATGTGCCTATGTAGTACGAGTACATTTTCCAATTACCAAGACTATCACTTTCACTTTCTCTCACATGTAAATCATCTTCATCTTCTCCATCCTTATAGCCGGAATTTCTAACTGTTAACAACAGATCTATGAAGCTACAATATCGTGTTCAATAGATCCTAAACCTTAGATCGCGAAAGGCACAACAGAGGGATGGTTAACCGATTTTGACCGTGTCCAAATCCGTCTCTAGCCGTGTCTAAATCCGTGTCCGGCCCAAACAGCACGTGGGACACGGCACGTGCGTGTCGGACACGTGTCCGAGGCGTGTCCGTGTCCGTGTCCGACACTCCGAGATTTTTGGCGTGTCCGTGCTTCCTAGCCAAGAACTCTGGTGGCAACACGGCAGAGTCTCCTTAAACAAGGTCTGGTCGGATAACCCATAAAAAGGTCTGGTTACTGTTTGCAAGTCCCCATGAAAACTCCACTAGCTGTTGGGGTGTCATTACCGTTATGCTTCCAAAATTCACATAAACAACTAAATTGGGTTCTTTTGAGTCGAGCCATTCGAGGCACTCAGTTTCTTCTTTCCAAAGACTCGAATCCAACAACTGCAGATCTTTATTCTCCTTACTGTATGGGATGGTATGCAATGGTCCAATTGAGTAAATAGGAGGGTAAATCAGAGAGAGCGCATGTAACACATCATGCTCTAGGTCATCAAAGGTATTTAGTATGATTGCCGAAGCTTTTTTGGCTCTACTAGTTTCTCGGTAAACAAAATTAACCATCATGTCGTTTGGATCGGTGGTTCTCAAGAAAGTTGGCATGTCCTTCAAGCGTATACCATCCATGCTAGGTACTATGCAATCAAGGATTGTATCCATGTACCCATTGGTTAAGTCATCAGAATCTACATGTTTTATCCAAAAAAAAA
>LBNU01011569.1:61134-80338 GCA_014162995.1 Artemisia annua | reverse complement strand
AGTTTCGAGAGAAGCATCTTAAAAGGTTCTAGGCAAGTTTGAGAAGTTGAAATGCATAAAGAGGGGATGTCTTGGGTAACATCTATGTTTTCTGATGGCGGAAGGCCATCAGGAATGGTTTCAAATTGGAAAGATGGGTTGTGATTGAGGGCCTCGGCTCCTTGAGACTTGAGGAGGCGTTGGTGGTTAAATTCGGTGTTGACAAAAGTGATATGGAAACCTTTTGAATAGAGGATTTTGGCGAATTTTAACATGGGGTTTATGTGTCCTTGTGCTGGAAAGGGTAAGCACACTGCACACTGCATGAGGTTTTTGCATGACATTCATGGATCCCATTGCTTGTTTTGATAAATCAATGTGTGCTCGAAATATATTTGTGAAGGTGGTATCTTTTACATGCCTTACATGTGTATGGTTTTATAGGATATGAAATAAGAGTAGAATAAACAAATTGGATGTACGAAGAACAAACACGTAGCCGTTTTTCCTTGACTTTCGAATTCACTCTTATGATATATTAAAAAATCGAGGCTCAAACATGATTTTCTGTTTTACACAAATTAAGCGAATAAGAAATATTAAAAACAAAACATTTCTATCAAGAACAAAGTTGGCGGAATGGTCAAAGCCAACAACCAGATTAATAATTACCTGCTATTTAAATGAACGTGAACTACTACCTTTTAAGTTTGTGGACTAAATGAAGTTGTATTTGCAAACGTTTTAAAAAATATTATATTATAATAGTCTTGATAAATTCGTTGCAACTTGCAAGAGGAGGTGTCGGCTTTCAAAGATATGAGCATCTTATATCATTATATGTCACAATTACATCATTTTCTTTTAGGAAAAATAAGCAATGTTTTTTTTAACGGCAATTTTATATTAAAACAGCTAGGAGATAAAAAATCCAGAAGCAACAACAGAGAAAACTCCTAAAAGGCCTAAAGAAACATCCGAAAACAACAACCTCACATGATAGAAATAAAAACCAACACCTAAAAATATACTAAACCTAGAGATTCACACTCGAAAAACCAAACACCATTCGAAAATACACGAACAAACCATGATTCCTTAAACAAACAAATTAACACGCCGCCTTACGTATCAACTTGAGCGCTTTGGTTGATCTTTGTTTTGGAGAGGGATTTTTTCCTATTCACCAATTTCTTACAAATTTTTTTCTCTTTCACGGTCTTCATCTTTTTCTTTTTTATTGGAGCCGCCTTTTCAGATCGACGCATTCTACCTTCAAGAGAATCTTCTGCGTCCAACGTTTTGGTGTTGCTTATTTGAGATGGACTCAAATAATTTTGTGATTGAAACTTAACAAATCCTTCACGTATTTCTGCAATGGACATGTTTGGATGAAGCGTTTTAGAATATGCTACTATCTTTTTTAAATCTGAGTATGAAGGCTTTGGTTTAGAGAATTGATACTCACACCACATCTTTTGATGCATGCACCACAATTTGTGCATTACAGTATTGTACCGTACAATACTGTAATGCACAAATTGTGGTGCATGCATCAAAAGATGTGGTGTGAGTATCAACCACCTTTGGTTTAATGTTGTCAACTCTTTCCGCAATGTTAGATGAAGATATTTCCTTTTCTCCAATGTTAGATGGTGACATTTCTTTTTCCCCAATGTTAGATGGTGACATCTCATGCTCTTTTATAGCATGTACAACCGGCTCATCTGGAATCCCCAATCTTGATTCAAAATTCAAAATTTCATTTTTATAGGCTCGGGCGGGAAAATGAGAAAAATCTCTGCCATGGGTTTCCGTGCTCTCACCTTTTGCTGGAAAATCACCAGGAGTGACAACTTTTTCAGCCATGCCACTCTCTATGGTAATCCCATATGTCTCCTTAATTTTTGAGGGTATACTATCAACACATCCCTCAACCGCTTTACTACCAGTGCCAGTTTCAATAATATGTTCCGCACTTTCAGAGTTGGCCTGATTCAAATCGAATTCTTCCTCTTTGTTTCAGAATTCTAGTGAAAATATCAAACCACCCATGTATTTGACCTTGCAATCTGTTGCTTTAAAACAAGACCATATGGGTTGAAGTTCTATAAGTGAATGAATAATCAAAGATTCACCCTCCTGTGGTTTCTCAAACCCTGTATTACTGCATGTGTTAGGTAATTTATGCAGCTCTGGAGGGATATCGAACACTCATCCATCTTACTTGCAACCTTGATTTGACTTTGAAAAAGTCTTTTCATATTTAGCAATGTTCGCTTTAAGTCTAAAGCTCCCAATACTAATCCGATTTAATCGCTTTTCAAGAGCTTGAATATTTCCAACTCTGAAAAAAACGAGCAAACCCGAACCTTTTACCCGCCTTGCTTACCTTCCTAGCAATGTAGACCTCTGCTATCTCTCCCACCTCAGAAAAGAGTTCATACATGTTGACCTTGCTCCATTCGGGTGGGAAATTGGTAAAGAAAAAGTTCACCACATTCTGACGAGGAACATGCTTTCTCTTTTCATCCCCTTCACTGTCATCTTGCTCACCTTCTTTCTTAGTTGCCATCACCGTCTTCACTGTCGTCTTGCTTGATGCTAATGGCTGCAGACTCTCAAACAATACATATTGGCGAAATAAGCAATGTAAGTTGATACGAGCACTTACACGGATCAAGGAGCTGTCATCAACTTTCGTTAATTTAGCTAGTCAAAACCACATTTTCCATTATGAAAGTTTATGCATGCACGTTCCCTTTCCTGGCATATTTCCATTTTGAGAGGCTACTCTCTCATGTGTATCAAAAACTTGTATGAAATATATGTATACGCAATTATTCACTTTAGAGTGATATATATGAAATTCCTTTTATTATTTTATATGTAATTTATCAGTTGAGTTAAGGTATGAAAGAAAATAAAAGTGTTCTAAAAGTTAGTATTTCTTTAGTGCTTTATCAAATCGCTCTCTTATCTTGATTCTTGGAAGATTGACCATCTCAAATCACTCTCTTATCAATGGTGTTTTCATTGACTACTCGATACCTCCAAAATGTTATTCACGACAAACAAAAGAAAAGATGTCGGCCACAACTAATCGACTCGCTGAGTTGCTTGATATCGTGTCCTCGATAAATGCTCGACTAGAAACAATCTCACAAAAACTCACTTTATAAACCACCCCCACTAAAAGTGAGTCCAACGATCACACGTCTAACACCAAAACCGACAACACCGAGACCAAAACCGAGGTCATAATCAAAACTTCCACTCTCATTACCAATATCAATAATAATGGAATTCAAATGATTTCATGTATATATTTTAATTTTCATGACATTATTCTCAAACGTGATTCACACTTTTATCGAAAGTGTTCAATGAATTCTTATTTTTATTAATCAAAAAATTTTGACAAACTCGACTATAAGCTTTGCGTAGGTTGAATGAGAATTTGCAAAGTTAGCAATCATGATAATTGACTAGGGATTAGATTTTATATGAGTTATAGGTCTTTACCGTTTCAATATTTGATGATTTCTTTTTCTCTTTTTTTCTCTTTTAATATATACCAAACTCAAAGAGTTTATGAGTATGAAAGAGAAAAATGAGCCTAACAAGAGGAATAATAGAAAGAAATTATTAAATATTAATCTATTAGTCAAGAGATGAAATAATTTGATCTTTTAATTAAATTTATAGGAGACTGATGATTAAATAGATATATCGCTAATTTAGTCGCATGTATTGTCACTCGTTTCAAGTTTCAAGCAAGTGAATATTAATTCTAGACACATAAACAAAGTAAAGTACTTAAAAGGGATAACTATTTTAAAATGTATCTTACTTGTCACGTTTTCCAGTTATGTGTAGCAAACTAATTTTTTTGCAGATTGATGTACCAAACTTGCCATTTTCGTCAGTTTGATGTATTTTTTTACCTTCTCAGCCGGTTGCAGGTTATCATACATCAAAATAAAAAATGTGACAAGTTAGCTAGATTTGTAAATAATTATCCCCAATTTATTTATTTATTATTTATTTTATTTATTTTTTATTTTTTTTGCCAAATCAAGATATATTCGGCCTAATTGTAATTCAGTTATTTGGCTAAAAAGCAATATAACTAAATTTTTAAAAAAAAGTATAAATTGTGTAATTCGTGTTCGTCTGGTTCGTTTACAACTCTAAGGGTTTGGATTTGGGTGGGGTTTAGAGTTTTGTGATGTTAGAGTGATGGAGGAGATGGAGTTCGTGTAAACAGAGTGTTTGCAGGTTTGCCATTAATGAAAGCTTGAGCTTTTAGGGTTTAGGATCGAATGGTAAGGTTTTAATTTAGTTCTAGTTTGTCCTAATGGGGGGAGAGAGGAAAACAATCTTTTACTAAAACTAATAAAGAAAACGGATAATCATTTATAAATGCATCTTACTTACCAACTTTTCCAGTTTTGTGTAACGAACTAACTTTTTTTTGCAGATTGATGTACTGTAACTAGTTTGATGTTGCGCAAACCGGCTGAGAAGGTTAAAAAATACATCAAACTGACAAAAATGGCAAGTTTGGTACATCAATCTGCAAAAAAATTAGTTTGTTACACAAGCTTGAAAAAGATGACAAGTAAGATGCATGGTGAGAAATATATTACTGATCAAACAAATTACATCACACTAAGAAAGAATAGACATACCTATTCTTTCTATGAATTCAGAAATATACAACATACTATCTAATTCATGAATCATACTATATCTGATGCTATAAGTATAATACATAGAGCGAGAAAATTGACAAAGTATAGAATTAATATAGTTATTTTTCCGAACAAACTAAAATACCGATAATGACATTTAATATTAGATACATTTTTGTAAAGTAGCCATTAAATATCATGATCATCAGTGTCAACTGTCAATTCTGGGACCGAAGCAGCACTCGGTTTATCAAGTTATCGATGTTTATCCAAGATTTTGAGAATTCCACCTTACGCTTCCAAACTCTAGCCATCGCTCTCATCTCTTCACCTTTTTCCTCCACCATTAAGGTCCTCACAAGTTTTTCAACTTGTTTTCTTTCTACAGAGGTATCAATTTCCATTCCAATGCCCCATTGATTACAGATGTACCAACAGTTGGTCGGCTGCTCGGCAAAGAAAGGCCAACAAATCATTGGAACTCCACAGGATATGCTCTCCAACGTTGAGTTCCATCCGCAATGTGTCAAGAACCCTCCAATTGATGCGTGATTCAGAACTTTTTCTTGAGGGCACCAGCTTGCAAGCAACCCCCTTTCCCTGGTCATCTCCATGAACTCTTGCGGAGTCTCCTGAAACAAGGTCTGGCAGGATAACCCATAAAAAGGTCTGGTTACTATTAGCAAGTCCCCAGGAAAACTCAACTAATTGCTGGGGTGTCATCACAGTTATGCTACCAAAATTCACATAAACTACGGACTTAGGCTCTTTTGAGTCAAGCCATTCCATGCATTCTGTTTCTTCTTTCCATAGACTTGAACCCAAAAACTGCAAATCCCTGTTCTCCATATCTCTTACAAGGGCGTTTAATGGACCAATTGAGTAAACATTGGGATAAATTGAAGAAAGCTCATTTAGCACATCGTGCTCTAGGTCATCGAAGGTGTTGAGTATTATTGCTGAAGCTTTTTTGGTTCTAGTAGTTTCTCGTATCACATAATTAACCATGAATTCGTCTGGATCAGTGCTCCTCAAGAAAGATGGCATGTCCTTTAAGCGCAACCCTTTCATGCTAGGGATGCAATCAACAATCGTATCCATGTACCCATTGGTTAATTGAGAAGAATCTACATATATATTGAGAATGAGGAATTTAATTACTTATATGACCTTTCGGACTAGTTTTCCTTTATTTGAATCAATATCTAGAGAGATTTTGATATATTCTTATGAATTACAGTTTACAAGTTTTTCGAACACCTGATAAGAAGATAATAGTGTATATGTGAACTATATATTATCTGTTTTAAAGCTCGGCAGATAGTAATGCTTTATAAAACTAGTTGTATTTTAATTCAAAAGATGGAGTACCTTTTAGAGGAAAATATCCCTTTTGCTTGAGGGTATCGTAGTGTACGTAAGCCAAGAAACCACAAGCACTAGGTGTCCAAAAAATTACATTAGGAAGGCCCAATTCATCTGATGCATCAAGTGTGAAGCTCATTGAACCATCAGAAACTATGCAACTAACCCGAGGTATCATTGTGGTACTATTGAGTGTCGAGAGGAGCTTCCGAAAAGGTTCTAGGCTGGTTTCAGAGGTGGACTTGCATAAAGAAGGAATGTCTTGGGTGGCATCTAGGTTTTCGGGTGGTGGAAGGCCATCAGGAATGATCTCAAATTGGAAAGATGGGTGGCGGTTTAGTGTGTCTGGGCCTGCGATTTGAGGAGGCGCTCGTGGTTGAATTCGGTATTGACGAAGGTGATATGGAAGCCTTTGGAATGTAGAATTTTGGCTAGATTTAGCATAGGGTTGATATGGCCTTGTGCTGGAAAGGGAATGCACACCGCGTGAGGTTTTTGCATCATTATCTTGGATTCCATAAGGAGTGTGTTGAAAAGAAAAAAGAAAAAAAATCAAGGGACACAATAAGATAGAAAGAGGTCTGGAATTTTTTTTTTTTTTTTTTTTTTTTTTTTTTGAGCAAAGAGGTCTGGAATTTAATAGTCTTTTGTCTAAGTTAAATTTTGTCTTATATTCCTGTCGGTTTTGTAATGTAGGAAATTATTATCAAAACTCAAAATGAAATTCTGCATCTACACAATTCTAGTATGGCACGTAACACAAACTAAAATGTAGCCCTTTGTGTAAAGATGTATATATACTTACGTATGTTTAATTAGATTAAAGTTTATCTTGTTTGGGTAGAAGAAGACTTTTCTTATCTGATTAGGTATTTCTGAGATAACAGATGAAGGAGAAAATTAAATAGTTAAAACTTACTCCAAGATGAAATTAGTCTATAAGGTTTTAAGTATATTTTATTTAAGTTAATTTTGTGCTGTTCGAAAGGTCGGAAGACATTAAACTTGGATCATCGATCAGTAAGTATATAAGTTAACCCTCGAGTACTAGGCGTAATAATTGGTAGTGGTGTTCATGAGGCGGTTCGGTTCGGTTAGTTGAAAGATTTATATTGCCCATCGCGGGGCAGGTAGTATAATTCATTTTATTACACGAAACCGAACCGTACTAAGCGGGTAACCGGACACCACGGGTACCCGAAATGAGCGGTTACCCGCTGTTCGGATCACAGTTAATCATTTTATACGTTTAATTGAGTTTAGCGTATAACCAATAACATGTCTAGAACCTTAAATGTTTTTTTTAGTAAATATTAAATAACATTGAATTAATTAAAGTGATATTAAAGTTATTCGGTCATATTAATTCCCTACTATATATTATAGCACAACATGTCGGTGCCACAAAGTGAAGACAAATAAAAAAGGAGTTTATCAGCGAACTTTGAATAAAAAAATATTTTCTGAACGAGCGAGCAATACGGTCCTTTCGGCAATAAATATTCGGCAAAAAAAAAAATAATAATAAAAAAAAATAAAAAAAAAAAGCAAATCAGCCCAAAACTGGTGGCTCACTGGCACAAAAGAATAAAAAAAATAAAAGAGGGGGATTCTCGAGCGAATCAGATGAATAAAACTACTACTAGTAATTTTTTTTGAACGGTCTGACGGCCACCGTGCTTTAGAAAAATACTATTTTTTAGGCTTTTTTGTTAGGACTGTTTTTTTAGTAACCTAAGGCCCAACAGCTATTTAAGTTATGAGTGTTATATATGCTTGAATGTGGGAAAAAGGCCATGAAAGCCTATTTATATCAAAATAACAAAAACATCCATACTTGAAAAATCGAAACAATTTGGAAAAAAGATGTGTGCACAGGTTTCATAAGTTATTTAGAAGAACAACCAAATGTCCATAACAACATTCAAGACCAAAAATTGCACACTACACACAGACGATACAAACATAGGTCCACATACATAACGTACAAATGAAATCACAAACACAACTCAAAGAAATTTGCAAACAAGTTTCAACGGGAAGAACACATCAAATTCTTAGAGCATAAAAATACATGTACGAAGATTCGAAATTACTAAAGAACAATTTCACAGAAATGTCCCGCCAGATACCTACCGGTTTCTTGAATAAAAAAAATACTGGCAAAAAGGCCCCTCGATAACGAACAAAACAAGCCTAATATTGATATACTTTTGATGTAGGTATGGTTTTATAAAAAATGTTGAAGTTTAATATATATATATATAGTTTCTAAATAAACGAACTTTCAAAATGCACCCTTAACCTGTCAAATAACTTTAAAATTATTCTAAATTTTTTTAAAACTATGAGAGTCAAACTTAGCCCCGCCGCAATACACTGGTGCCCAACACAACATTCATTCTAAAGGACGTCGTACGACAACTGCAAATATAGCTTGACATAACATTTGTTCCAAACAAATACAACACATGTCGGAAAAAACATGTCACAATCGCTCAAACATTATTCGTAAATAATTATCGCAAAAATTCCTCGAAAATTCCCGCTGCAACGCAGCGGGCGCCATCCCACTTGTTACATTTATATAAGCATACATGATTAACAAACAATATTTGTTCGACATTTGTAAGTTACGACTGCATTAAACAATTTTCACACATAGAAGTTTAGTGAGTATTTACATTAGGAATAAAAAAGGCATTATCTTAACTACTTATAATGTAAAAATGGTCAAGTGAAAAGTGGAAAACTGAATTTTGTGTCATTGCCTATTTTACCCTTGTCAATGAATGGAAATCGAATGCCTTCTCAATGAATGCCTGGTCAATGGTGATTAAATGGAAAGTATTGATGGTGAGTTCATAGGACGAATGGAAAGTATTGAATGCCTGTCAATCAAATGAATGTTTGTCATTGATGGTGAGTCATATGGAAAGTATATGCCAATCAAATGTGGCGGAAAAATGATTTCGTTGAAGTTCAAATTTGTGCTTGGGTTGTTGCCTATATAAACAGGCGACATACTACTGCAAACCCACAGTAGTTCGACATAATCATCAAGAAATGGAAATGCCAAATCAAAAGAATGTTGATGATGATTTTGAGGTTCTTTCTAATCTTTAATTTCATTTGTCTTTCATTTAAGTTTAGGTGTGAAGGTAATTTTAAGGTTATTGTACTAAGTCCAAAATTGACTTCCTTTGCTGTAAGCTTTTCGTTGGTTTACCCTTGGTTGAATTATCAATTACAGGTTTAATAATGGCTCATATATCCTTACTGATCTGTTCTAAATTGAAAAACATGAAACTATGATTTCATTTGCTTTAAGCTTTCGAGCTGATGTAGTTTTTGTTTCATGAGTATTTTTGGCTTTAATAATCATTTAAATTCTATTTCGGTCGTTTAAAACTATAAAGTAATGAAAATTTGCCCACATAGTAAATATTGAGTACCAAATCCAAACTGTGATACTGGATCACAATATCACATTGTTTTAGACAATGAATGGAACCTTTCAGCAAAGATCTAAAAAATTTCCCATGCTGTTTAGGACTTCTCATAATTCTGATTAAGTGTAATTGTATCCTGATTAGTATGTTAGTAGGTTATTTTAAAGCATGTAATTAATTTGAAGTCTGTTAATGGTGGTTGGGTTGCAACGAGTAGCTATAGAGGAATATAACTTAGAGTTGACTGTTTGTTGATCTGCTTGCTGTTACTTCGTTGATTAGGACTTGTGTATGAATGTTCAGAGGTTTCTTGAAAACGGCTCCGGTGTATGCGAAGCCTTAATGAAGTCACCTGTACATGGCATGCTTATAACATACACTCTTATAGTTCAATGGTTCACATGTCCTATTGAAAATTGTTTTCTAACCAACAAATTTGACCTTAAAGTTTTTATGTAGAAATGGGCTTAATATTATCTTGAATTTTACAACATAATAATCACTTTTCTATCCCTCTAAATATGTAGAAGTGGGCTGTAGATGCCAATAAATGTGTGTGCGAAAGTTTTAGATTAAACCATCCAGAGACGCAAGTAAGTAACAACTTACCTTTACTGCAATTTTTTTAACGAAACCAAAATTGAATGCATTTGATAATCACAGTTCATGTTTTACAGATTAGAATTGAATATGTTGAAGCTTTTCTTGACCTTATAAAGGAATCGGACAAGCTTTGCAAGAAGTATAAGGTCAAGGACGAGAAAACAAACGGTCCCGTCCAAACTTCTTTTTAAACATCACATGCGGGCTGTTTGTACTTTATCGTATAAATGGTATGCTAATTAATAGAAATTTAAATATGCAGCACAATGAATAGAAGAATTGAGAGGAAGATGCAAAGGTGTTGACGGTTAATCTTGGGTGGTGTGGGGTATTCAATCCGTGATCCTCTTATTGAGGTAATTACTGATCCTTTTAGCGACATGGAGAATGATCCTTATGAAGATGTGCACAAACAACTCAAAGTTCATGAGGTATTCCAATCTATCGTATCACTACATAGTAGACTATATCTATACTACATAATACATATAATACAAAAGCATTCAAACTTGAAAAAGTGAACGACGGTAGAACACGACCATCATGCTCACCACCGCCGGACCTCATCTACCACAAGTTTTTAAGTTACATTTTTTTTCCGGTTTTTGATAAATCTATGACTATTTATCAATTTTTGAAGATCTTTTTTTTACAGATCTGTTGATTTTATTTGTAGATCCGAGTTTTTATAACATTTTTGGTACTTTTGTTACAGCTGCCACTATAGCCATCGCCGGAAAAAGTGTTGCCGCTGCTGGTGTTGCTGGAAAATTGCTTCTGCTGTTGCCGGAATATGTAGGGTTTTTTNTAAGTTTTAGAACTTTTTCTCTTTTCTTAAAGTTTTTGTAGATCTATATTTTGTGACCACTTCTATAGTCGTTTTCAGTCACTGTTGCCGGAATCTTTCCAGTACTTGTCGGAACCAGTGGCGGAGCTTGACCATTTTTATTGGGGGGCCAAAAAATTTTGAAAAAAAACCGAACTACTTTAACAAAATAAACCCGTCTATACAGTCATATAGAAACAAAAACAACAAATTAAACGATTGCTAAAGGAAACAATACTATGTTTATAAATTATGATCCTTATGACCATACATTCAAACAACATATACAAATTGAAACAGTGTGCAACTTTGCAAGAAATTTGAAACTTGAGAAAACTTTAATATGTTAACTTAGCCCAATAATGCTACTACACAAGAGTACCAAATTACTAAATGACAACTAATTTGTTGCTCAAAACTTCATGTCTCTACCAAAAGAAAGACTACAGATAAAAAACTAAAAAATGATGGATGCTTGGTTTCGAGGTTGTAGGTTTTGCAGCTAGTAAAGAACGATAGCAGTAAGTGTACACTCATAAAGAAGTGAACGGGATAAAAAAATTGCATTAAGTACTTCCGATTGACCTACACTAACATCGTTGAATCGGTAACTTGCTTGACTATCTCTATAACGAATTGAATTAAATATAAAAGACACATACCAATATCAATGCGACCCAAATTTTTTCAAAAACTATACATCGCTGCTACTAGGCACGGATACTCGACTAGAACTAAAACCAAATATATTGTTGATGGTTATGGTCAAATCAAATGGATATCAAGCGGATATTGTACTAAAAATACAAATCATAAAACTTTTATTATTTTTGTAGCATACATCATTCATATTAATGATTAATTTTTTTCTCATTTTTTAATGCATACTTTTTTTAAACTGTTGTTTGTTTTTAACGTCTATAAAACTATTCATCTAAAAGATTCTTTACGTATATATTATTCTTAATCAATCATTACTATGTGTGTTATATGTCCGTTTATAACACATTCTCCATCATGTTCATAGTTTTCAATTTAATCTCGTGAATTTCACGGGTCATAGAATTTTACTAAATGTTTTATATGTTCTATAATTTTTGGTTGAGTTGTATTATCGCACGCTACAACTGTTTGCAATTACATTTTGATTTTTTCATGTTCTATTTTGAACGTTACACGAAACACTTACCACAATATCGCATATTGTTAATTGTCTGCCGCTAGGAATTTCCGTTGCTACGCACGGGTACTCGCCTAATACAGTAAAAGTAGTGCATAATAAAATCTCGGTTTCAGGTTTTTTCGGTTTTGAGTTGAGCGGTTCGCCTCGGTTTGTCGGTTTCTCAGGTTTGCACACCCCTAATAATTGGTTCATTGTGTTCCATGTTTCTGGTTATCAGGATTCAGGAGCAGGCAAGATTACTCCAATTTGTATTGCATCAGGTACGGTTCAAAAAGAAAAAAATAGGACATGGGTTCAACGAATTTTCCGAATTTTTCAATATTTTATTTAGATAAGACCTTTACCCAAAGGCCGAAAATCCGAAAGATTAGAGATAAATACGTTCTTGGAAATGTTTCCTATAAACTAAATGCACCCTAAGGCTCTGTGGAAAAAATACAGTAACATGATGTATATTAATTATTGACAATATAAGTATACAACAAATCAACAATACTCGATTTAAGGGTTTTGCATATGCCAATTGGCCCGATTACTGTTGTGGCTGTCTTCAATACATCAATCTGAATCTTATAGAGGCATAGGAATACAATCATCTTTTCACTACAAAACCGATATCCGGCATGCTAAGAACCATTGTTTAACTCTATGGTTTGTATGGATTTCAAATCGTAGGAAAGGAAACATTAATTGGACAGATCAGTCATGTGCCCAAATTCCACCTCTTTTTCACTATGCAATTTATATTTTCAAAACAACATTGTGTATATTCATTTTACCTGAAACTATATATATTGGTAAAAGTATATGGAAGTATTGATTGTTCTTTTGATCAACTTTTTAACAACAATTCAAGCGATATGTATTATCAACTTTGGAAATGCATACAATAAAATACAATATAATAAAGCAAAAACATTCGGGAAAACACCACTTAAGTTTAAAAGCCTTTAAGAACTCGACCCCAAGGACGATTGTAGTAGCACTTGGTTGATCAAGTTATCTATGTTCAACATGGATGTCATGGATTCAGCCTTTGTCTTCCAAACCATAGCCGTTTCTCTCATCTCTTTACCTTTTTCCTCAACCATCAAAATCCTCACAAGATTTTCAACCTCTCTTCTGTCCACATTACTATCTATCTCCATAGAGACCCCCCATATATTACAACTATACCAACAATTTGTCTGTTGTTCAGCAAAAAAGGGCCAACAAATCATTGGAACTCCACTTGATATACTTTCTAGAGTCGAATTCCAGCCACTATGAGTCAAGAACCCTCCTATTGATGGGTGGTCCAACACTTTTTCTTGAGGGCACCAACTTGCAAGCAACCCCCTTTTGCTCGTAGCCTCCAAGAACTCTCGTGGCAGCACAGCGGAGTCTCCTAAAACAAGGTCTGGTCGGATAACCCATAAAAAGGTCTGATTACTGTTTGCAAGTCCCCATGAAAACTCCACTAGCTGTTGGGGTGTCATTACCGTTATGCTTCCAAAATTCACATAAACAACTGAATTGGGCTCTTTTTTGTCAAGCCATTCGAGGCACTCCGTTTCTTCTTTCCAAAGACTTGAACCCAACAACTGCAGATCTTTATTCTCCTTATTATATGGGATGGTATGCAATGGTCCAATTGAGTAAATAGGAGGGTAAATCAGAGAGAGCGCATGTAACACATCATGCTCTAGGTCATCAAAGGTATTTAGTATGATTGCTGAAGCTTTTTTGGATCTACTAGTTTCTCGGAAAACAAAATTAACCATCATGTCGTTTGGATCGGTGGTTCTCAAGAAAGTTGGCATGTCCTTCAAGCGTATACCATCCATGCTAGGTATGCAATCAAGGATTGTATCCATGTACCCATTGGTTAAGTCATCAGAATCTACATGTTTTAGCAAAAAGAATTAGAACTAGAGAGTAAAATAAGTAGATGTGCGATTACTAGAAAGAATGCGTATATACAAAAATTGAGTCCAAAATATATTAGATTTGCAGGAATGAGGTTTGTGTATATTAATACATGTGTAATTGTTGTATGCTGTAGCTATGTAGTATAAGTATTTCGAGATTTATTTATAATATGGAAACATGAAAATTATCCGGTTCTCACATAGAATTACATGTATGGAGAAATTTTAGTTTCGGCCATATTCCATACAGTTTCTTGCAACTCCATTACCGGTGGTAATGCGTCAAATAATATAATTCGATTTTCGTTGAATGATAGAGTACCTTTAAGTGGAATGAATCCATTTTGCGTGAGAGTGATATAGTGTGCATATGCCAAGAAACCACAAGCACTAGTTGTCCAAAACAAAACATTAGGGATGCTCAGCTCATCTGCTGCATCAAGTGTGAAGCTCATTATTCCATCAGAAATTATACAACTCACAGGAGGTGTCACTGTGTTCTCGTTCAGCTTTGAGAGAAGCTTCTTAAAAGGTTCTAGACAAGTTTGAGAGGTTGACATGCATAAAGAGGGGATGTCTTGGGTAACATCTATGTTTTCTGATGGCGGAAGGCCATCAGGAATGGTTTCAAATTGGAAAGATGCGTTGCGAGTGAGGGCCTTGGCTCCTTGAGATTTGAGGAGGCGTTGGTGGTTGAATTCGGTGTTGACAAATTAAAAGTGATATGGAAACCTTTTGAATAGAGGATTTTGGCGAATTTTAACATGGGGTTTATGTGGCCTTGTGCTGGAAAGGGTAAGCACACTGCATGAGGTTTTTGCATGACATTGATGGATCCCATTGTCTGTTTGATGCGTGTTTTTATGAAATCAATGCGTGCTCCAAATATATTTGTGAAAGTGGTGTCTTTTACATGCCTTACATGTACAGGTTTTATAGGATATGAAATAAGAGTAGAATAAACAAATTGGATGTAGGAAAAACAAACACGCAGCCGTGTTTGACTTTCCAATTCACTATTATATAGTTATATTAAAAAAATCTCGGCTCAAACATGATTTCTGTTTACATAGAGCGAATAAGAATTATTAGAAAAAACATTTCTATCAAGAACAAAGTTGGCGGAATATATGGTCAAGCCGGCCAGCAACCAGATTAATAATCACCTACTATTTAAATGAACTGCTACTTTTTAAGTTTGTGGAGGAAATGAAGTTGAATTTGCAAACGTTTTAAAAAATGGATTATAAAAACAGTCTTGATAAATGATTGGAACGGATTTCGTTTTGCAAGAGGCAGTGTCGGCTTTCAAAGATATGACTCTATGAGCATCTTCTATCATTATATATGTCATAATTACATCATTTTCTTAATTTTAGGTAAAATAAGCAAGTTGATACGAACTGTTGCAAGCCATAACCATATGTTTTCTGTGATGAAAGCTTATGCATGCACATTCCCTTGTTTGGTATTTGCGCGTTGCGTAACACTTTTTTTAGCGAAATTTTCTTTTATTTATTTATTTTTTTAACTTTTATACTTTTCATGCATTAACTTTACGGATAACAATAATTTTAGCTTTCAATAGCTTTAACCAATGTTCTAAAAGGCGTGAGGCGTGGCGTGGCGGCACAGCCACGCCTCAAGCCTTACGTGCCTTTGCGAAGCCTTGGCGTTTCTTAAGGCGTGCTTAAGGCGGCAACAAAATATTTATAAATTTATGTATTCATAATTTTATATCATTTTATAAGAGCAATTTCAAATACTAAAGCTCAAATCCCAAATAGCCAGTCCCAAATACGAGACCCAAGTAGGAATTAAGTTTTGAAATTACGAGGCCCAAGAAAGAAATAACTCAAATACTTGAAATTCAAGTCCAAATCCATAAATCCCCTAAAGGCTTCTAAAAATGGCGCCACGCCTTACCAAAAAGGCGCGCCTTTGCACACGACGCCTAGACCTCACGCCTTGATCTATTTCGTGGCGCCGAGGCCACGCCTCGCGCCTTGGCGCGCCTTTTAGAACACTGGCTTTAACCAGTGTCAAACTGATTATCATAAAAACTATAGAGTGTGCACGCAATGTTCTTTAACCAGTGTCAAACTGATTATCATAAAAACTATAGAGTGTGCACGCAATGTTCCACTTCCAACAATTTAAAAGCGTTAGTTGATAATCTTACGGAGGTGGGTCAAATTATGTCGCAGTTAGGTAGAATACAATGTGATTATATATTTATATATTAGTTATAATACCCGTGCACGCACGGGGTTTTTCAAAAAAATTTATTATATAGTATTATCGTTTAAAAACAGAAAATCTTATGTATATTTTAAAAAGTTAGAGCATCAACATATGCGAAAGTAAGAAAAATAGTTAGTAGAAATTGTAAATATAACCGTGGCATCGACTTTGTATTGGATTCTTGAGCGTGTCTTCTTCTAATGTTATTGGGCCAAAGGTTCTTTGATCACATGAGATTACACATAAATCAAATTTATTTTAAAATTTTTGTTTAATATATGGGTATATAAGAATTTACCCGTGAAAATTATGATATAAGTACAACTAATAAGTATGCATGAGTTTTTCATTATATATTAATATCAATTAATATTTTGTAAAAATTTTATTCGATGAAAGATTTAACTTTGTTTAGCTGACATAGATGATAATGTTGAGATTGATGTTGTTGTTTAACTTTAACTATTAATATCATGTTTTACAAAATGTGCGAGTTTAGTAATACATAATGAGCGTTGATGAAGTTTTTAAAAAATACTTATATAAACTTTAAATAATAAATAATAATTACATGAGTCGTTATAAGTACAATCGCGTATATTTATTTTCATATACTCGTACTTACAATTTGATATTTATATTACCGTTAATAATAATTTAACTGTATTTAATATTCAAACCCGTGTACGTATATATTAAACTTTTAAATAGGATGACATTAGTTCTTATTTATATTTAACGTAAATAGTAAAAAGATATTTTAATAGATGAAAGTTTAAACTAATATTTATTTTAAAAGTATTTAACGTATATTAAAAGTAATTCATACATTTATAAAATTTTGTAAATTTAATGAATGGAAGTCTCAAACTAATACTAATACTCATGTAATTGTAAACAAAGTTCATATTATAAAGTGTAGGGGGTATAAAGTGTAAGAGGTTATTTGTTTATTAACTAAAGTTATCAAAAAACATGGAGATTTATAATGTTACACTTAACTCCATATAATATATGTAAAATTAAAATTCAACCACTGATATTTTATTAATTACCTCTTCTTTTTTTAAGTTTTTATATTCATAAATTTGACACATATATTTTTATGTGTTTTTTTTCCTTAATCAAATTCTCCACCAAATTTATTAAAGTTTGACCAAATTAATTCAATTTTGACTTTTTATTGGCCAATCATATTGCTCGATTTCGCCTATGTGTCAAAATCGAGGATTCCTATTGGTCCAATTTTTTTTCTACTAAGATTGTTCTGTCAAAAAAACTCCGAAATGATGTAATTCTTTTATTATATAAAAGATTATAAAAAAAAAAATCTGTACCACCTAACCAATAAGTATGATTAGTTTGTATAAAAATAATTGCACCATATTCAGTTATAAAAAATTATATTTGAGAAAAATCTACTACTTATAGTCTATTGATTTTATTCATGTTGAGAAAAATTCACTACTTTAAAACGATTTTAGTTTGTATAAATTGTTAGTTAAACGATTTTCTCATAATATAACGTTAAAATAAATGATTGTGTTACGTTGGTTGAATACCAAATTTACTTGATAGGCCATGGGTATATTGTTAATGAGCTTAACGAATTTACAATTGACCACCTACAAATTAACATTAGGGTTTTAAGTTTATATTGTAGTTTTGTTATTTCCTCAATGCCTCGTGACTCTGTATCATTATTTCTTCTAATTTTACCCGTCTCTTTCTAGTTTTCTCTCTTCCTCGTTTGACTTTCCAATTCACTATTATATAGTTATATTAAAAAAATCTCGGCTCAAACATGATTTCTGTTTACATAGAGCGAATAAGAAATATTAGAAAAAACATTTCTATCAAGAACAAAGTTGGCGGAATATATGGTCAAGCCGGCCAGCAACCAGATTAATAATCACCTACTATTTAAACTAGTTATAATACCTGTGCACGCACAGGATTTTTAAAATTTAGTTTTGATTATGCATTATTATCAATTAAGAAATGAATCACTTAACATGCTTCAATTGGTTTTACTTGGTGGACTAAAAATAAAAAATTATATGTATATATGTTATAATTTACCTATTATTTTAGGAGAATGCTTTTGGATTAAAAATTATATTTTATTATTCAATCGAAATCATATGATGATACTTGACTTGCATGACATGTTAGTGATATATGCTTTTAGTTTGCAAATTCATGCTATCAATTTACGACATGTTTTGTAATTGTGGTATTTCGTCAAAATATGTAGCATATTTAGACTGCTTTTAAGATTGATTCATTTCTTTGATTATGAATAATCATCATATCATGTTTACTAATGTGCCTTTTTGTTTGGAAAATTGCATTTTCATAAGTTTGTGCTATTTACTTCTCATGTTTGATCTTAAAATTACCAAATTAACATAGATGCTTACACGATAGCTTCTTTATTACATAAAGAGAAACAAAATAAGATGTGATGGGTAGAACTCAATGTAATCTTACGTTTATGTCTAATGTATGAAAATAATTTTTCTCTGAGACCGAACTATATAAGAAAATTATAATTACTTGTATAAGTTAATTATAAATGCATGAAAAAAATGACAAAGAGTACATTCGCAAGTCTTTTAGGATTGTTTGAATCCTTACCGACCTTTCATTTCCAATATTTTAGCCCGTTAGTTGATACCCATAGTGTTATCAATGACAGCAAACACCTGCCAAGTTTCATTAACTCATTCAAAGATACCTGATAAAAACTCCCATCAAATAAGAAAACTTCATATTAGAACTAAAAGGGTATTTGGTTTCGCTTATTAAAGGTGCTTATTGGCTTATTCAATTACCATAACACAATAAGTTTTTTTTTTTTTTTTTTTTTTTTTTTTTTTTTTTTTTTTTTTTTTTTTTTTTTTTTTTTTTTTTTTTTTTTTTTTTTTTTTTTTTTTTTTTTT
>LBNU01011569.1:41335-60946 GCA_014162995.1 Artemisia annua | reverse complement strand
AAATAAGAAAACTTCATATTAGAACTAAAGGGGTGTTTGGTTATGCTTATTAAAGGTGCTTATTGGCTTATTCAATTACCATAACACAATAAGTTGTTTTTTTTTTTTTTTTTTTTTTTTTTTTTTTTTTTTTTTTTTTTTTTTTTTTTTTTTTTTTTTTTTTTTTTTTTTTTTTTTTTTTTTTTTTTTTTTTTTTTTTTAATAATTAGCTTTGTATAATGTTTTTAAGTGGCAGACATGCTGAGGTTGATGTTGATGTTATTTTTTAACTTTTACTATTGATATCATGTTATATAAAATGTGCGAGTTTAGTAGCATATAATGAGTGTTAATGAAGTTAAAATATAAACTAATACTAATACTCATGTAATTTTAAACATAGTTAATATTATAAAGTATAAGGGGTGTAAAGTGTAAGGGGTTATTTGTGTTTTTTCTAAAGTTATTAAAAAACATGGAAACTTGTAATTTTACACTTAGCTCTATATAATTTATTTAAAATTCAACCACTAAAGTTTTATTAATTACTTCCTCTTTTTTTAAGTTTTTGTTTTCATAAATTTGACACTTATATTTTTATGCATTTTTTTTCTTAACCAAATTTCTCCACCAAATTTTTTAATTTTGACCAAATTGGATTCAATTTTGACTTTCTATTAACCAATCACGTCGCTCGATTTTGCTTACGTGGCAAAATCGAGCTCTCCTATTGGTCCAATTTTTTTTACATTATTGAGAAGGGATTTACAAAAAAACTCCGAAATGATGTAATTCTTTTATTATATAAAAGATGAACTACTACTTTTTAAGTTTGTGGAGGAAATGAAGTTGAATTTGCAAACGTTTTAAAAAATGGATTATAAAAACAGTCTTGATAAATGATTGGAACGGATTTCGTTTTGCAAGAGGCAGTGTCGGCTTTCAAAGATATGAGCATCTTCTATCATTATATATGTCATAATTACATCATTTTCTTAATTTTAGGTAAAATAAGCAAGTTGATACGAACTGTTGCAAGCCATAACCATATGTTTTCTGTGATGAAAGCTTATGCATGCACATTCCCTTGTTTGGTATTTGCGCGTTGCGTACTGAAACACTTTTTTTAGCGAAATTTTCTTTTATTTATTTATTTTTTTAACTTTTATACTTTTCATGCATTAACTTTACAGATAACAATAATTTTAGCTTTCAATAGCTTTAACCAGTGTCAAACTGATTATCATAAAAAACTATAGACTGTGCACGCAATGTT
Organism: Artemisia annua; assembly: GCA_014162995.1. Taxonomy (NCBI): domain Eukaryota; kingdom Viridiplantae; phylum Streptophyta; class Magnoliopsida; order Asterales; family Asteraceae; genus Artemisia; species Artemisia annua. The sequence goes on along the minus strand of LBNU01011569.1, from coordinate 59,691 downwards.
CCGACCAAGGCTGTCAAACTCGCGAGTTTACACGTAAGATCGTACGATCTTACGTGCACACCAGTTAAAATCGTGTAGGATCGTATCTGAGGTAGGATCGTAAGTAAGATCGTAGGATCGCACGTAAGATCGTAAGTTCGACATGCGAACCGAGNCTATCAGCTTTTTTTTTTTTTTTTTTTTTTTTTTTTTTTTTTTTTTTTTTAGTCCATCCCACTTGCTTAGGCCAAAAAAATAACGTGTGTTTTACTAATGTCTAATGTGTAAACCATTATTGTTTCATTTTCTAAATAGATTATAGTTTATTCATAGTTTTCTATTTTTCTAAATAGATTATAATCTAAAAGTGTTCAATAGTTTAATTTACTTTACTTCACTGTGATTAAACTAATCAAATGGTATGTTTTGGAATGCCACTTATGAAACGTTTGTTTTCTTGAAATCATGTTGATGGCTCATATGTTTTGAGACATTTAGGACCTATGTTATGTAATATTATTCCACTAAATCGTTAACGTAACGATTGAAACTTGATTTTTTTGTATTTTACTGTTACTTTGGTGTTTGAAATTTGAAATTTGTCGTTTTTAAGAGGATACTATATGAATTTATATTTGACGTTGAGTAGAAATGTAAAACAGTCTGACTCGTATAGTATTTGTTTACAAAATATGACAAATTGGTAGGATCATAGGATCGCGATCCGATCTTACGATCTCGATCTTGCAAAGACAAAAACGATCCTGCGCGAGATCGCGATCTTGACAACCTTGGTTCCAACAATTTAAAAGCGTTAGTTGATAATCTTACGGAGGTGGGTCAAATTATGTCGCAGTTAGGTAGAATACAATGTGATTATATATTTATATATTATAAAAAAAAATCTGTACCACCTAACCAATAAGCATGATTAGTTTGTATAAAAATAATTGCACCATATTCAGTTTTAAAAAATTATATTAGAGAAAAATCTACTACTTATAGTCTATTGATTTTATTCATGTTGAGAAAAATGCACTACTTTAAAACGATTTTAGTTTTGTATAATTGTTAGTTAAACGATTTTCTCATAATATAACGTTAAAATAAATGATTGTGTTACGTTGGTTGAATACCAAATTTACTTGATAGGCCATGGGTATATTGTTAATGAGCTTAACGAATTTACAATTGACCACCTACAAATTAACATTAGGGTTTTAAGTTTATATTGCAGTTTTGTTATTTCCTCAATGCCTCGTGACTCTGTATCATTATTTCTTCTAATTTTACCTGTCTCTTTCTAGTTTTCTCTCTTCCAACGTTAAAATAAATGATTGTGTTACGTTGGTTGAATACCAAATTTACTTGATAGGCCATGGGTATATTGTTAATGAGCTTAACGAATTTACAATTGACCACCTACAAATTAACATTAGGGTTTTAAGTTTATATTGTAGTTTTGTTATTTCCTCAATGCCTCGTGACTCTGTATCATTATTTCTTCTAATTTTACCTGTCTCTTTCTAGTTTTCTCTCTTCCATGGTTACTTTTTATATTCCTGTCATAATATAAATCTGCATAGTTAACTCGTTGCACCAAAAGAAAAACCGATTCATCTCTTTTACCCGGTTTTCACTAAAACCTATTCGGTTTGGCTTTGCCGCTACAACTGAATGGGAGATTGGTTTGGTCCGTTTTGGAAGAAAACATACTACTTCATAGTGTTTTGTTGTGTCGGTGTTTGTTTATTTTAGATTTTAGATGCTACGAAGAATATTTAAAGAAAATCATTTTAGTGAGTAATTATTTACATAGTAATTTGATAATTATGCTTTTATTTGAGTTTATTAGGTTGTTAATCGTAAATATTTAAAAGCAATAATTGGAATGTTTTTTATGATATTCTTGTTATATTATAAAGTGTATGATTTGAAGTTTTATTTTGGCCGTAGCTTTGTCTTGATATTCTTTTTGTTCATCATGTTGCTGTATCAGTTTTGTGCCTTAAAATTTTGTACAACAAGGAACAAGAGACGTTATTCATTTCAAGAAATATATTTTGTCTATTTTAACGAAATGTGTAATACTTGAGGATGTTGGCAAATCTTGAAAATGATAATGCATTATGTGTAAGTAGTTGGATATCCGCGCATAGCGGTGGCGAAAAAAATATAGTATAATAGAAATATAATGAATGAATTCTCCCACAATTCCGTACCCGCTTAGTGAATTCGTTACACAACACTCTGAAAGTATATGTGTTCGTTGTATGTATTTGTTTGGGTTTCTCGTAAATTTCCCGTGACATTATTATTCTCGCACAAAGACCCTGACAATTTTTTATCCGTCACAAATACTCCCCCAAAAGTTATAATTTTGACGAATCAAGTTTGTATTGATTCAAATAAATGTTAAAGTTGTAAAAATTTGAAGTAAAATAACACATTAAAAATATAAAAACTAAAAACTTATAAACATATATCAAAGTGGATGTTGAATTAAAGAGCACAAAATTTTAGAAACTATAGTGAAATTAAATCATTAAAAAAATAAATAGATCAAAAGATATTTCAATTTGAAAATAAAGGTGATTTTTTAATTGAGAAGTGACACATGTCACTCTATAATTGGAGTTCATTATTTTAATTTTTGGTGAAGCTCACAACTTAAATGTTTTTTTTTATAGTAGTATAGATATTGGTTTGTTTAATATGCTTATTAACTTTTATTCTTCATTTAAGGGATGTTTTATTAATAACATTAATTAGATACTGATCAATCAAAAAAAAATTATTTTATTTTATTTTATTTTATTTATTTATTTTTTTTTATGTGTTTGTGTATCAATTGATTGTACCTAGTGCTTATCGATTTGTAATTCCTTAAAATCTATTTTTGAAAATCTTTAAAAAAATTAGGAGAGATGGTCTGGAATGCTTTATATGTAGTATAGATATACATATGTAATTTACCAGTTGAGAAAAGTAAAAAAAAAAAAAAAAAAAAGGTTCTAAAGTCTAGTTTCTCTCTAATGTTTTTGGAGTCTTGCTCACTCAAAAGACCTTATACAAGTTGTCTCTTAACTAATTTTATGGGAGATTGACCATCTCAATGATTTTTTCATTGACCTGCTCGATGCCTCCAAACGTTACCCACGACATATAAAAGAAAAGATGGCGGCCATAGCGGATCAATTCGCTGAGTGGCTTGATATCGTGTCCTCCTCGAATGCTCAACTAGAAACCATCTCACAAAAACTCACTTTCCAAACCACCTTCACTAAAAATGAGTCCAACGATCACATGTCTAACACCAAAACATGCATCACCGAGACCAAAACTATGTTCGTTATCGAAACTTCCCCTCTCATTACAAATATCAATAAACCCGACAACACCATGGCTAAGTCTCTCAACGACTCTGATTCTTCTATCACCAAGATAGAAACCGAGGACGCAACACAAGCTCGATTTCCCATTTCCTGGCTATCCGATTTGTTTGCCAACCAGACACAAAAAACACCAAACTTCGACATGATATAACATTTCTCCATTAAACCACCTTTCATGAGACTTATGGTGTTAGGAATATAAATATTTATGTGAAAGACTCGGTCACCCCGAGTATAGTTTGGCATTACGTAGCTCGTAGTTTTATTAATATTTAGTTAGTACGTAGTTAGTTATAGTAATATTTGTGGAGTTGGGTCAGGTCTTTAACCACTGTCAGCTCACTCCACAGCCCGTGTAGGGGCAACTTAGTTGTAACTATAAATGCCCCTCTTCACTCTTGGAGAGGGTTGGAGCTTCTAATCTAATCTCACATTCTCTTTCACTTTCTCTCTCTAGAACTCCCATCTCTCTCTACTTCTCTCTCTATTTCTCTCTCTACTTCTCTCTTAATTCAAACTATACCACAAAGACTATACATGTTATGATTGTTAGTATCTTACAATTGGTATCAAGAGCCTTGGTTAGATCACTTAGTGTGTGGATGCTCGGATTTTTTGTGTGGTTTTGTTTGGTTCGACTTGTTTTCTTAGAAAACACCCTAGTTTGATCTTGTTCATGGTTAAATTTGCTTAGTGATTGTACTTTCATGTTTAGGATTGTTAGATTAGCTTAGATTAGTGCTTGGTTAGCCATTTTCGTTAAGTTATTGGACTGTTTAGGTGATTTTCGTGGGTTTTATAGCTTTATTCTTGGCTGCGAGTTGGTGTTTGTTTGGTGCGAGTTGGTATTGTTGTCAGTGCGAGTTGAAAGTTTTGTCAGGTGCTAGTTGGAAGTTTTCTTAAAATAGTTAAAAAGGACAAATCGCAGTGAAAGGGACACTTCCGTCTTTTTGTGACTGCGAGTTGACTATTCTGTCCTGTAGTGCTACGAGTTGACTGGTTGCTGCGAGTTGATCCCTTCACTGCGAGTTGATCGTGCTGCGAGTTGACTTCACTGCGAGTTGATTGTGCTGCGAGTTGACTTCACTACGAGTTGATCTCACTGCGAGTTGACTTCACTGCGAGTTGACTTCATTGCGAGTTGATAGCTGCTGCGTGTTGAGGTCTCATTGCGAGTTGATAAGTTCTGCTAGTTGATCAAACACTGCGATTTGGCTATAATTCTTCATTGAGATTGATTGAAGACTTTGCGGTTTGACTTATAGTTGACTTAATACGACAAAACTTCAAACGGCCATAACTTTTTGAACGGTAACTCCGTTTTCAGTGAATTACCTGTCAAAATGACCGTGAGACCGAGGAGAATGACACGCTGAATCATCTAAAGATCATTCAACCCAAGCTTCGAGGCCCAAATCCTCTCTGAACGGATGTTATCGAGGTTTTAAGTTCTCAGACCCAAATTCACTACCACAAAGGGACTTTTAACACACAATCACTAATCATTATCGATCCAAACTTTCATAATATTATCGATCCAATCACGGTTTCTTCTTGATTTTGTAAAATCCCGAGAAAGAATCTAATTCTTGGTTTAAATCATAGAATTGTAAAATCCCGTGCACGTTCACATTCATATCATAGAATTGTTACATCATGTCTACTACTTCAGACTCAGTCAGATCTAAGAGAGAACTTCATCAGCCACAANTTAACACACAATCACTAATCATTATCGATCCAAACTTTCATAATATTATCGATCCAATCACGGTTTCTTCTTGATTTTGTAAAATCCCGAGAAAGAATCTAATTCTTGGTTTAAATCATAGAATTGTAAAATCCCGTGCACGTTCACATTCATATCATAGAATTGTTACATCATGTCTACTACTTCAGACTCAGTCAGATCTAAGAGAGAACTTCACATAGCCCGATAATGCAAAGAAAAGTTGCATAGAATGTGTTTGACTACTTCACTCACATCTCAAGGTTCTCTTTGAATGACCTGGACACTTGAGAGGATACGAACGTGCATTCACATCACTCTTTGGTCAAGATATTCAGACGTTCACAAGCACAATGATTCTGAACCTAGATCAACTAGAACAACAATTTGACCAAGGAGAATTCCCCAAAAGTGGATCCATGGCTGCTTTTTGTGTGATCAACAAACAACTCCAAGTTTTTATTGACTCGACGTACACTAGAGATTATTACTATGACAGTAAAATGACAAAAAAATGTACTGCTGATTACACTGGAATCGGGGTTGACATGTTCAGAGAAACACTTCTCCAAGTCATGGGTAATGTTAAGAGGTTTATTAATGAAAGAGCACAACATCAACAACGCAGTGGCTCTGAGTCTGAAAAGGATAATACAAGCGACAACTCTGGGACTTATATCACACATGACGTGGATACTGATCACAGATCAGCAAATAACCAAGTCCCATCAGCTGAGGTACTCAAGTTGTACAAAAAGGTCGATAAACATAAGATTTCCAACAAAGTACAACAGACAAACGTTGTTGGGTCAGATACTGCTAATATGAGAAATAACGATGTTATCCCATGTGAACAATATGTGAAACACAACAAAGTATTAGTTGTACCTAGTAGTGCATCTTCTGTTTTAAATGGTGATATTGTGTTGCATAAACAAAAAATTCCTAACGAAGAACAACAAACAAACGCTATTAAATCAGATACTGCTGATATGGAAAATAGTAATGTTATCCCATATGAACAATATGTGAAACACAACGACGCGTCTATTGTACCAAATAGTGCATCTTCTGTTGTAGATAATGATTGTGAATTACATGAAAACACGGTATATATCCCTGATGACACTCTGACCACTAGACTTAACATCCTTAAGGATCAGGTGACCATATATGAACAAGAAAATTTGAGCTAACCAAATGTGAGCAGAAAATGGATTGGCAAATGCGTACATTTATAACGGAACGTAACAAAAGGGAAGAAACATTAAAAAGGGAGTTATATTCTTTGAAAAAACAACTTGATCAGTCTGTTAAACAAAAACAGGAAATTCAAGAAAGCCTAAAAACGCTAAAACAAGATTTCAAAGAAAAAGAAACAAAACTCTTAAATGATTTTTCTAGACTTGAAACGTTAAAAAAATAAGCTTGAAAACAAATTGTACACACAAGACCAAACCATTAAAACTACTCAAATGATTCAAAAGCACAAAACATTGTGCAATAAACATAGTGAAAAGGATGTAGGCAAGCCTAAATCTAATTTTCTTAGGAGCGTTAGAGCTGCACAGCCTACTTTATATGATGCAAATGTTATACTTGAGCCTGATCATGCCCCTCGTGATGTGACATCATTTGATGAGACCAATGAGATAGAAGTAAAAACTAGAGAAAAATTGGCTGAAAAATTAAAGGATCCCTTGTACATTGCAAACCAAATCCTGTACAAATATGATTACTCAGAAGATAACCGATTAGCTGTTTTTGTCCCTCAAAAGAGGTTAACCCCAGAGCAAATATTTTGGAGTATAGACTTAGAAAAAATGAAAGCAGAAAGACTTAAGGGCGAAACTCGGACCATCATAAAGATAGCTGATCCAACGTTGTACCCACTCAATACACCCATGCACTTAGTTCCTTTAATTCTTCCCACACATAGTAATACTCTAATTCTAATTGGCCTGTATGTTCTTTGTCAACTATTTGCTTATTTTGATAAAACATGTAAAAAGAAAATTACGCCAACGGTATTAGTGAAGGGGAAAGGGGTTTTGAACAAATAAAACGGTGTTACTTAACTGAGGTTATGCCTTTCCTTAAGCTTCTCAAAGAACATTTTTAGGGTATTCAAAAAACCCTAAACAAAGATGTTGTTGAAATGAAAGAGGTGTATAAAACAGTGGAAAATGAGGGAAAACAAATGGCAATTGATCTTAAATACAGTGAAATTGAGAGGAAAGAGTATTCTCATCATGAATGATAATTTGATTGCTAAATGTATTGCCCATGATGTATTTTATACTTCTACTGATTATGCATTATCTGCCTGCCAATTTCATGAGATGTCTGTTGCATTGAACGTTTTCCAGAATCGTGTTGTTGAGCTTGAGGGGGAGAATTTAAAATTGCATGAGAAAATTCAAAACGATGACCATGATAACATGGTCAGAAATTTTCCAATGCTAGAGGTTGATAATCTTAATTTGCAATTAAAGTATCAACATTTAGAAGAAAGGATTAAAATTTCAAATGCCAAGACATCTTCGGATGCTCCTGAATTTGATGCATATTTTGAATTAGCTAAACGTGATGAAAAATTTTAAGCTCACACTAACACGATTCGAAAACTGAGGGCTCAAATTGCCCAATTAAAGTCAAACAAGTGTGATGTGACTGACACCAATAAACCATCATCGTTAGATTCTCAGAATTTTCACTATCAAGATACCATTAATAAATTACATCATGATATTGAGTGGTTTCAAGCTGAAAATTCCAATACTAAACAGTGTTACAAAGAGTTATACGATTCGATTAAAATCACACGTGAGAAAAACAATGAAAAAATAACTTCTTTGCTTAATGAAATTGAGAATCTAAAGACTAAGGTGAAAGGAAAAATGTTAGTCATCATCAGTGATATGAATGCTCCAAAGGTTTCTGCTGGTAGAAAATATGATGTTGATGCTGTGAATATCCCACTTCCTCTTAGGAACAATAGGTCTGTTCACTATGATTATCTCTCGTACCTTAAGGATAGTCTTGACATGCTTCGTGAGATTGTAGAAGAGGATAGGATAGTGAAACCACATGATAGTGCTATACTAGATGCCTGCTTCCTCACTAAACGATCTCAGGAACTCTTAGAATATGCCATTGGCACATGCCCTAAGATTGACAACAAGCAAGATAGGCTTACTACATCATCCTTTGTGACTAAGAACAAGCATGTTACCTTTGATGTACCATTGGAAACTTCAGATCCCAACACATCAAAACATGTTCAGCAACTGGAAGTGAAAAAGACCAAGATTCCCGTCAGTCCTTCTACAAGAGTTAATAGTGACACTAAAGCTAGAAAGTCAGAACCTAGGAGAAATATAAAGAATGATAAGACTTCACCAGCTACAAGTGTTCCTAAGAAGAAAGTAGAAGACCACATGAGGAACAATAAGTCTGATTTGAGCAAAAAGAATCATAATTCAAACCCTAATTCACTTTGCAAAACATGTAGTGAATGCTTAATTTTGGGTAATCATGATAAATGTGTTGAGAAATTTTTGAAGTCATCCCACAAAACCTAGTTAAGAAAGTTTGGAGAGCTAAACGAACTAAGCAAATTTGGAAAGCAACAGGAAAACTGTTTGCCAATATCGGTTATCAATGGAAGCCCATTGGAAGGAAATTCACTTTAGGAGAACAGTGCCCTTTAACTAGGATAACTAATTCTAAAGTAGTGCCTATTAAGGAATGGAAGCCAACAGGTAGAACTTTCCCTTTAGAGACCCAATGTCCTTTAACTAGGCCTATTGCATCTACTAGTGAAATTTCCACCATTGAAATGAATGCACCTAAGGTCTCAGTTGCTCCAGAATTTGTATGCACTAACCAACTGGAACCCAACTAAAATTGGGGATCCGGCACTCCAAACTCTCTTCTTTCGTCTGTTTTCAAATGCAGGTCGTACATATCGTCATTTGACATTTGGACTCAGGTTTCTCATAACATATGACCGGGGATCGCTCACGGCTCAAGAATTTTGTGAATAAGTTTATCGGGACAGTTAGATTCGGGAACGACCATTTTGGGGCGATTATGGGTTATGGAGATTATGTGTTTGGTGACAGCGTGATCTCCAGAGTGTATTATGTGGAAGGACTTGGGCACAATCTATTTTCTGTTGGTCAATTTTGTGATTCTGATCTCGAAGTTGCCTTCAGGAAACATACATGCTTTGTTAGAGAACTAGATGGTATTGATCTTCTTAAAGGCAGTCGTGGCACAAACCTTTACACCATCTCTATCGAAGACATGATGCGGTCCTCTCCCATTTGATTGCTTTCTAAGGCCTCAAAGAACAAATAATGGCTATGGCATCGTCGGTTGAACCACTTGAACTTTGGCACCATTAATGAACTTACACGCAAAGATCTTGTTCGAGGCATGCCCAGGTTGAAATATGAAAAATATCATCTTTGTTCGGCTTGTCAACTGGGCAAAAGAAAGAAGCATACCCACAAACCCAACACTGTCAACACACATGGAAGTTCTTCACACCCTACATATGGATCTATGCGGTCCAATGAGAGTGCAGAATATAAATGGGAAGTAATACGTTCTAGTTGTCGTTGACTACTACTCTCGGTTTACATGAGTGAAGTTTTTGAGAACCATGGATGTAACTCCAGAGGTTATCATCAAACTGATCAAACAATTGCAAGTGATACTCAACAAAACTGTCAGAGTCATCCGCACCAATAATGGAACTAAGTTTGTTAACAAACAACTAATTTAGTTTTATGAAAGTATTGGCATTAGTCACTTGAAAGGTGTTCCATGCACTCCTCAATGGAACGGTGTTGTTGAAAGACGAAATCGTACTCTTATGGAAGCTACAAGAACAATGCTGATATTTTCTAAGGCTCCAATGTTTCTTTGGGCGAAGGCTATTGCTACTGCTTGTTACACCCATAACCGATCCCTAATACATACTCTCCACAACAAAACTCCATATGAGCTGATACATGGCAAGAAACCAGATCTTTCTTTTCTTCGAGTGTTTGGTGATCTATGCTACCCTACAAATGAAAGTCAAGATCTAGAAAAGTTAAAAGCTAAACCTGTTATTGGATTTTTGGTTGGTTATGCTCCAGATCGTAAGGGTAACTAAATCTACAACAAACAAACCCGACACATCATGGAAACCATTCACGTAACATTCAATGAGTTGCTGAGTAAATGGCTCCTGTACACATCAGTTCAGGACCCGCACCTAATCTTTTGTCTCCTGGACCAATTAGTTCAGGTGTTGTACAACATCCCACACCTGCAGTACCTTATGTACCACCTACAAATGAGGATTTGAAGATCTTGTTTGACCCAATTTTGATGAATAGTTTGAGACACCTACTGATGATACACCGACACCACCAGCCACCGCTGCTCCGGTTCTGAACAACTCAAATGGTCCATCAGTGTCTACTTCAATTGATCAAGATGCTCCATCTGCAAGTTGACTCCTCCCAAACTAACCAGTCAACCAGGTGTGGTCAACTAAGTCAAACAAGGGATAGAGTGATCAATTAATGATCCGGTGTAAGCACAGTGTATTCCCGGGTCGTTATATCCCGACGAGATTGAAATTGTATTTTGGAAAAACGTATATGGAAAGAGTGATTCAGGAATAGTAACCAGAAAGAGATTTTGATTATTTGGTATTGATTACACTAATGGAAATGATAAATAACGAAATTCTACACTACAGGGAAACAGAATCAGGCTTAGGGAAAACTTAATACAGACAGATTAATTACGTAAAATGGAAAAGGTTAAATATGACAAATTATAAACTACNCCTATGTTTCTTTGGGCGAAGGCTATTGCTACTGCTTGTTACACCCATAACCGATCCCTAATACATACTCTCCACAACAAAACTCCATATGAGCTGATACATGGCAAGAAACCAGATCTTTCTTTTCTTCGAGTGTTTGGTGATCTATGCTACCCTACAAATGAAAGTCAAGATCTAGAAAAGTTAAAAGCTAAACCTGTTATTGGATTTTTGGTTGGTTATGCTCCAGATCGTAAGGGTAACCAAATCTACAACAAACAAACCCGACACATCATGGAAACCATTCACGTAACATTCAATAAGTTGCTGAGTAAATGGCTCCTGTACACATCAGTTCAGGACCCGCACCTAATCTTTTGTCTCCTGGACCAATTAGTTCAGGTGTTGTACAACATCCCACACCTGCAGTACCTTATGTACCACCTACAAATGAGGATTTGAAGATCTTGTTTGACCCAATTTTGATGAATACTTTGAGACACCTACTGATGATACACCGACACCACCAGCCACTGCTGCTCCGGTTCTGAACAACTCAAATGGTCCATCAGTGTCTACTTCAATTGATCAAGATGCTCCATCTGCAAGTCATTCACCATCATTGTCAAATCTTCAATCTCCTTCAGTACATCAAGGCTCTGCAGTCGACAATTTTTTTAAAGTGTATTCATTTGCTCCTCTTAAAGATGCTCCATTCGAAATCTTATTTGCTCCTGAATCTTCTTCCGAGACATCTTCTTAAGGGGATCTAAACACGACTACTTCAGCTTCCTACCCTCAATCACATGAACATCTCAAAAAACGGACCTATGATCATCCTATTGACAATATTATTGGGAATCCTTCTCGCCTGGTATTTACATGTAAGCAACTTGCCACAGATGCCTTGTGGTGCCTTTATAATTCTCTACTATCCAAAGTCGAACCCAAAGATTCAAGACTGCTACCTCTGAAGATTGTTGGTTTAATGCAATGCAAGAAGAAATCCACGAGTTTAATCGACTTGAAGTATGGGAATTGGCTCCACCTCCAGACTGTTCAATGATTATAGCTCTTAAGTGGATTGATGAACTCAAATAAGTACATTATATTAACATCATTTATCCTATTTAATTGACTTGTTTTACTTAATTATGTATGAGAATCGGTGCTTGATTGTTTACTTTAGTGATTATCAGGAAATAACAAGCAATTAGTGAAACTTGGCAATTTTGGACGAATTATGGAGCAAATTAATCAAGATGGAAAAGTCTACTGAGTCAAGGAGATACGCCGCATCATTCTAGACAAATGCGCCATACTATCATACTTAGATGAATTCGAAGACCATTGCCTGACTTTGAAGAATGCGCCGCATGTAATTTTAGCATGCGCCGCTTAGGAAACGAAGAAGATCCAGCTTGTTCTACTCCAGATACGCCGCATCACAATATTGACATACGGCGTATCAATATCAAGACTTCACCAGAAACAATCCAAGATACTGAAGGACATGCGCCACATAAGGATTTAAGTTATGCCGCATCTGAAGATGGTGTACGAAGATTCCAGAATATGATAATCTTGGACCCCAGGCAAAGTTACCTCAATGCGCCGCATCTACTTAGTTGATGCGCCGCATCGAACCCTCAGACAGAAACTATAAATAGACCATCATTACCTACGAATTTTGTGTGCAACATAACCCTAAGGAGATGAATTCAGACGAAGAAGCAACACAAGACACACCCTAAATGAAGATCTTAGAGCTGTAAGAAGGTCCTGCATGTGTATAATTCATTAAGTAGTTTTGTTTTATTGTATTAGTAAGCTTTAATTCATTAGGATTGATGGGCTTGTGGCCACCATACTGCTCCCCTTAAAATTTCTTTCCTATCAATTAAAGTTTATATGATTTTTTTTGGTGACTTGTATATGTACGTGCATTGATAACCTCTGTGTCTATCTGAGTTTTGCTTGGGCTGCCATACCCCCTCCTCGCCTACTTATCTAGTGTCTAGAAAAGTGGGATAGGCATAATTGATCATTAAGAGTTTACTCGCCTATATTTATGATCCAACGAGATAGATAAGATTACGATACTCATCATATAAAACTAGCAATAAAACAAGTGACAAGCTACTTAATCATAGGACAGGTCTTCTTACTGTATCTATTATCTATCCGTGTACATGTTTGCTTTTCTCTGATTCATTCTCATTAGTTTTACTTTTTTGTTTAATCTACAACTATGCTAGTTTCTCAGGCTAAACCCCCCATTTGCATTAGATTAGGTTGTAAAACTAACTTAGGACATTAAAATACTGATTAGGTTAACTAGATATTACGTTCCACTCTTAGTGATCGACACTCTACTTACCAAAAACATAGATACGACGTATTATGTTTTTGGTCAGAAATCTTTTTAAACCCTAACCGATATACGACGCATCTATTTTACAGATACGGCGTATTAATTAATTTATTAAAAACAGTTTTCGAATTATTAAATAAATGCGACGCATCGATTTTCATCGATACGACACATTTAACTCTAAATCAAAAATCTTGTATTTTGAAGCATAACGAAAATACGGCGTATTAGCTTTTGCTATACGACACATTTAATTTTTATAAATATAATTGATTTTTGATAACTAAAAATATAGAGCGCATTTTATATTAAAAAGCGGCGTATTGATTTTCTGAATAAAAGTTTGATTTATTTTTAACGTAATAAGATACAGCGCATCCTATTCTTAGGATACGGCGCATCGTCTGCAGATATCAACAACTTTTTATTTGATTCTTGACTGTTGTGATACTCTTTTACAGAGCAAATCCTACTGACGAATCTACCTTTGTTGACAGGAATTACAATGGAAGATATCACGATGAACGAGTATTTAGCTAAGGAACATGCGAAACTGAAGTTAAGTAATGATTCTCCTACTAAGAAGCTGTGGTCCTTAGAGAATGATGATGATGAATGTGAGATGTATGAGGTGAACTTGCACGAGTTTCCCGAAATATGCCCTCGTAAAGATTCTGATTGGAATAATGAACACTTGAGCCTGATCTTTTATGAGACTTACGATGCTATTGTTTGCGACCTAAGAATGTTCGACTGTTTGTTTGAATCTAAATCTCACATTATCGTACCCGTATGCTCAATCGAAACATGTGAGAACGATGAATTTAATATACTCACAATCGATGCTGATCTATTCACTTGGGAAACTCCTCTTGAAACTACATTTATGGAATTTAAACGCCTAAGCAGCATGGAAAGTGTGTTTACTTATAATTTATTGATGAGCTATACGAAACATGAATTACTCCTCTTATGGCCTATGATTGAATCTAAAGGATTGGTTTGGACTACTATAGAACAGAATGAAAGGAAGTTCCAGATTGAATACATGAACCCAACTAATAATGTTTCCCCATCACGCGATGAGAATAGGAATAAAGTGAGTATTCGAACTACAAAATATCCTTATATGCCTTATGACGAGCGCGCCTATATTACAAATATAAGCTACTTGGAAGATGAAAGGATATATGCTGAAGCAGAAACCCTATTCAAGAACAAGATTGTAAGGTTGATGGACATCTCTTTAGAAGAATGACTAGAACTTAAGTATGGTGATCCTGAGTTAGCTCCTATTAATGAAGTGAAGCAAATAATAACCTCATGGTTATCAAGAAGTTTTAAGGAGCAATTCAATGAGTTCGAAGAAATAAAAAAGAGGAGGATGAGTAATACTAGCTTTGAAATCAATTATGATCCTAATGACAAAGATTTTTTGGATTGGTTAGCTATTAAGTTCAACAACAATAACACAATGGATCGCGCTACTAAGAATGCACTTTGGGTCTATTGGATAAGAGGGGAAGATGAAGAAGTCGAAACTAATAATGAATTGTCATTCGATGATTCTACTTTTGAGGAAAACGTGGAGGAATTGTTTAGTATCAACATAGATGTGTTTGACTACGAGACACGATTATGCAAACAATTCAAGGAATTTAATTATCTTTTTCAAATTGATATTGATGCACTTACGGAGGACAAGCCTCGATTCAAGACCGAAGAGGATTTGAAGAATGCATGGTATTACGAATGGAACGATCAAGTCCCATGGGTGGATGAAAAGCCTTGGCTTGAACAGGAGACTTGGGATGAACTACCTCAAAATATCATTCATGCATGCCAACCGTTTCGATTCAAGGATGGACACGTTGAATGGCCAACTTGCAATTGGAAGACCGAGGATCGTTGTAATGGCGGTAATCTTCCAGGATTATATAGTATTGGATATTTAACGTATTGTGAAAGTGTTGAGTGGTATGAAGAGCTAGAAGATGAGATTTGAAAACTAAAGCTTTAATGGAAAGAGCTCTTCTTATAACACAACATGAGAATCAAGTCGGTGAAGGAGCGAATTTTTGCACTTGGCTTGAGAGATGTTTTGGAAATTATGATAAGCTTAATTGTGAGCTTATGATGAGATTAGAAGACTATTGGTGGAATATACGAGACGAGGAAGCATCTCCCAATGAAACATGGAACAACTATGAGCTTCAAGATAATGAACCAAGAACAAGTAATGTTTCATTGTTAAGAGCCAAATGTGGGTTCGGTAATCGTAAACCAAGATGGTTGGAGCAAGCTAAACTCATTTTCAAAGAGGATAACGAATGGAAGGACGATCTTTACAATGAGCTAGACGTGAATGGTATGTTTTACGTTGATGAATTAAGACATGAATTGCAATTTCGTCAAGTATTGAGAAAATTGATTATGAAGTATTGCTAAGGATGGGATAATAAAAAGAACATCCAAAGGAAAATGCTCAACCATATTAAAAAGAAGATTAACGATGGTTACAAATCATGCTCAAGTGATGATACATGGTACAAGGAAGAATATGAAGATGAAGAAAAGTTAAAATGCGAACAAGAAGGAACTTGTTATGAACATCATACTATTAAAGTTGAGACCTATGTAGTTAAAAAGTATGAGATCTACGATGATAGATGCCACATTCGAATGAAGCGGATTAATATCGATGATGTCTCGATTAGCGGAAAGAATGTTTGGTTGATGCAAAACGGAACTCTAAGAGATATGGAGATTGAAGATCTCCTGGATACAGAATAGGAGCTGAAGATGAGTCTAACTTGAAGACTCTGGAATAAAGAAAAGTGCTCACCGGGAGACAACCCGGATTTATCTTTACTGTTTTTTGTGTCGAGTCTGTCAGACCTGTAGTCGATGCGGCGTATCTCATTCAATAGATGTGGCGTATCAATTGCTCAGGTTATATCTTTATTTTTCTGCATTTTTTATTTTTAGACTTTAAAACATTCTGTCAGTTTATTTAATGCGGCGCTTTCCTGATTAAGGATGCGACGCATCTTATTTTCTAATTCGTTCTAATTCCAGGCTCGATACGGCGCATCCCTTTCCATGGATGTGACGTATCGACTGACCTGATGAAATTTTTTATTTTTAGGTTTTATTTTCTAACTACTAATGAATTGTGAACAAGTTTGATTTTCTTAAACTCAGGTGTGGAATTTTACAATGGTGGTATTTATAGGATTGCTCACAACCGCATAATGGAGGATCATACCGAGCAAATCTAAGGGATCATACACCCAAATAGCCTTTAAATGTTATATGTTATTTATTAACCACATTGGTTAGTTAACCCCCGTTTAAACCCATTTGTTTACTCTCACTTTTAGAGTAAGATACCCCTAGAAAACCCCTTAGAGCAATTCCTTTCGTTTCTTACACCCATGTTTTATGTTTCGTTACACCTTTACACCTTAGCCTACCCTGTAGATTAAAGTCTGTGGTTTGTTGCTTAGGCAAAGTGTGTTTCCTTGCGTAACCTGTGTTCGTGTGCGTAATTCATTATCTTTGGTTAGGTCGGGAATTGCACAATGCAATTGGAGTGAAAGTAAATATTGTATAAATTTAAGTCTTGTTATTTTTCGTGTGTTTACTACTTTCACTATTATCGTTATTTCTGAAGTCATGAAAAGTAAAGAAATATTATCCGGAAAAATCGTGATAGTAAAGTTGTGAAATTTTACACATTTATGTTAGTTAAAAAAAATCGAAAAAATTAGAAAAGAAAAAGAAAGAGAAGAAAGTTGGAAGTTTGTTTAACCAACTATTGTAAAGTTTTGTATTAAGTGGAAGATATCTCCACTATTTGTTGTTGTAATGTATTTATGGTTTGTAAAGTTTCACCTAGGAAAGGTGTCTTTCGTTTCGGAAAGCAAGGAAAGCTTAATCCGAGATACATTGGACCATTTAAGGTTATAGAACGAATTGGTCCGGTGGCATACCGACTTGAATTGCCGAAAGAACTAAATAACATACACGACACGCTTCACGTCTCCAATCTTAAGAAGTGTTTATCCGACGAATCACTCATCATTCCTATGAAAGAGCTTCAGTTGGATGATAAGCTCAATTTCATAGAAGAACTAGTCGAAATCATGGACCGAGAGGTAAAAAATCTAAAACATCATCGGATCCCCATCGTCAAAGTACGCTGGAACTCTAAGAGAGGGACAGAGTATACTTGGGAACGAGAGGATCAAATCCGTGCTAAATATCCCCACCTATTCTCACCATCGCCTTCTAACCCTAGCTAAATCTTGGGACGAGATTTCTTTTTGGATGGGAGACTGTAGCAACGCGCTAACTTCCCCATTAGTTTCCCATAGGTTAGCTAAGCCCTACTAACTTAACTTTGTACCTCACTAAGCATTATCTAGGTTAGCTATGCCTATATCTTTTTCCCAAGTAAAATTTTTGCTTTACTATATCCCTATAGCCTATATGACCTTTAGACATGCTCACGCATCCACCTAAGCCCAACACCACTATGTTTACATCATGTAAACATCCCAGTATGTCAAGTCTAGGTTATAAACATAATTTCACTAAGTAAACTATCACTCTAGTATACTATACCTATCAGAAACCCTAATCAAACCTTAATTGAGCCTTATGCGTTTATGGTTATCTCTAAAACCCTAATTGCTTATCTAAACTAGTTTGCAAGTTTTCAAGGCTTAGGTATAAGTTACATTAGAAAACTTTCGGATATCTTATACTTCCTAGAACCTAGTACAACTCCCTAGAACTTAGGTACAAGTCCCTTAAGCACAAAACCCTAAATAGGTCATAAAGTCCCAGAACTAGGTCTAATCTATCCCGAATCTTTAGTATATGCTACCACCACTTAGTATAACCTTCCTAAGACTTAACCTTAGTCACTAAACACTCATAGGACCCTAGTCTAGGTACTAAACCCTAAGCTAAACCCTAATCTCTCACTAAGCAAGATTAGGTCTAAACTAAACCTAAACTAGTACAAACCTAAACTTA
>LBNU01011569.1:26127-39745 GCA_014162995.1 Artemisia annua | reverse complement strand
CCTATAAATCCTTGCCACCTGCGCCCATCACTTCAACCACCCCTTTCTCTCTCTTCTAACCTGATAAGTTCTGTATACACTTGACCCATAAGAAGCCTTAGAGTCGATGGTATACCTCGAACTTTGTCGAAGTGAAAACCTTAGCCGAGAAAATCCCAAGTAAAACCTTGCAACCTTAGTTCGACCCAAGGTAGCTTAAAACTTTGATCCTATTACTTAGTACTGCTCTAGGATTAGTAATGATAATTCCTGTATTACCTAGGAACCTAAGTAGAGCCTTTGATCATTTTCTGTTTACATTCAGTTTTCATCTGTGGAAACCCTAATTTTAGTCGATTCTTGTTATATGCTAATAATGCCTTAATCTTTGTGCTAAAGCTAGTTTAGGTAACATGTAGTCTAAAGCAATATTTATTTTAGTTAAAGCATTAAACTAGGGAAACTCTTTTGTTTCATAAAAATATGATTTGCCATTGGAAAAAGGACTAGTTTGCAGAAGCTTCATGGCGATAAGGGTAGGTATATTATAATTTTCTGAAAATATTAAGTCTAGGGACTTTTTTACATTTCTTAGAAAAGTAATAGAGTATAAGAACCCTTTTTTTTAAGAGTTCTAAATACCTTAGAATAAAAAGTAATATAGTTATAAACTTATAAGGACTAGTTTTGTAAATGTTATTATGTTAAGGATATAAAAGGTAAATATTGAAAACTAATATAGTCTAAGGACTATTTCTGTCATTTCTCTAAAATATATAAGTATAAGGACTAAATATGTGAAATCTAGAAAGTTAAAGGTTTACTATATATATATATATATATATATATATATATATATATATATATATATATATATTATATATATATATATATATATATATATATATATATATATATATATATATATATATAATGAGGGTGGTTAACGTGGGATAGTTGCTTAAAATAGGAAGCGTAGGAAGGTCTATGAGCGCAACATGTGTCGTTTTATTGCTGAATTTGTGGAATGGCATATTAGTGTTTAGTTTAAAGCATGAGGGCATTTACGTCAAATCTTTTATAAAAAAGATCTTTTCTTTCCTGTAACTACTTTAAGAAAAGATGGCATTTTGGTTAATAATTTGAGATTGTGGTACATGTGCATCTTGTACAACAAATTTTCTGCCGTTCATAACTTTGTCATTCCGTCATAATTTATTTAATTAGTGTAAAGCAAATTGATACAGTTACAACAATAGTGATACTCCATATGTAAAAGCGACGATACATATATGTAGGGTCTAGAATCAGTAATCCATATTTATTTTAGACAAACTTTAACAGTCATTCGTAAATCGAATCAAATTTTAACAATCTTTGATACACAAAGATTCCGTATAAAACATCACGGTTAATACTAAATTTGATACACACAAACTTAATACACATGCTTACGACAGTCAATCCGAATTAAAAAATGATACACGTACATCTTGGAATCGTATAAATTTTACAACATCTACCTATATTCAAATCTTCAAAGCCGTAATGATATGTAAACCATGTTGAGAATGTTGGGTTCCGAACATGAATGAACTGAAAACGCCGATCTAAGGTTGCGGTGAGATGGGGCGGGTAGGGTTCGTCGTATCTAGAGATGACAACCGAAACAACCGGTGTTTATAGAGAGGACAATGGAAATCACTGACGATAATTGTAACAATAGAAGCGACGTCTTGGGCAGGTTAGTTGGAAGAGTGGATACATTAGGAAAAAGAACGATGGTGCGGTTGTATTTTGTGATATGAGAGACCGTGTGGTTTAACATGAATGATGAATATTAGAGTCATAAAGTACCAAAAATGCCCTTCAGTTTTTATTAATGATTTAATTTCAAATTAAACTCTTAATTTACACATGTCATAACGTAGTGGCTTCCTATATATTTATTATTATTATTATTAAAAGACTTAGCAACAAGTGAAGACACATGCAATCTAGAATTAGACATATTCGATAAAGAGAAAAGTCCAAAATACATCCCTGTGGTTTAGCTTTTGCTCGCTTTACATCCTTTTTCTTTTTTTTGGCACAAAATCATCCCTGTGGTAGTAAAGTTGGCTCAAAACCATCCCTCCGTTAGTAATATCCGTTAATGAGGACTAACGATGCAAATTATTTTCCGTTATCTCCTAACGATAGTTAAAATATTTGCATCGTTAGTCCTTATTGAGTTAAAATATTTGCATCGTTAGTCCTCATTGACTATAGAGTTAAAATAATTGCATCGTTAGTCCTTATTGAGTTAAAATATTTGCATCGTTAGTCCTCATTGAGTTAAATCACGATTTTGACCCCTTTCNCCTGAAATTGCAAAACAGTGGCTGTTTACGACCAAAACTTAAGCGGTTATCGATTTGGGAGTAAATAGCCACTGTTTTGCAATTTCAGGTTAAAATCTTACGTCTCTTGATGTAAAACATTATTCCAGACAACTTTCGTGTTTTACACTTTTGATGATTCGGACCCGAAAGGGGTCAAAATCGTGATTTAACTCAATGAGGACTAACGATGCTAATATTTTAACTCAATAAGGACTAACGATGCAAATATTTTAACTCTATAGTCAATGAGGACTAACGATGTAAATATTTTAACTCAATGAGGACTAACGATGCAAATATTTAACTCTTGTTAGGAGATAACGGAAAATAATTTGCATCGTTAGTCCTCATTAACTGATATTACTAACGGAGGGATGGTTTTTAGCCAACTTTACTACCACAGGGATGATTTTGTGCCAAAAAAAAGAAAAAGGATGTAAAGCGAGCAAAAGCCAAACCACAGGGATGTATTTTGGACTTTTCTCTTCGATAAAAGTAAACTCTTAATAAGTTGGTACACACATCATAGGAGCACATGTACATGTAGGCATTTTAGTTAAAAGATCACATTCCGTCCAAAAAGAGTTCAAGATGATAAAAGCAAGAGTGCTACCACCTCGTTTTGTAGAATTTATTTTCTACGTCAAATTAAAAATCACATAACCATCAACTTTATCATAAGTGTCGTCTAACTCTTTCCGAATAGCAATAACATTATCAGAGTATACCAAACCCAAATAAACATCTTGAGACACATAATTTTTTTTTTTTTTTTTTTTTTAAAGGGATTTTTCACCTTGGTAAAATGCATTACACCAAAAACATTGAAGTACAAAGAATGAGGGTGACTTCCCTCATCTCAGTCCCTTAGAACACTTACAGACTCTAATATAAGAATGACAACTATTCCTATAAATTACCAAACAGAAACTATAAGAGCGACAAACCACTCTTATAACTAATAACAGAACACAACTACAACGACTATAAAAAGATAACAAATTAAACGTAGCCAAGTATGACACTTGATTCTTCAAAAGTCGTCATAGAATTCCATAACATACCACGAAACAGCCTTAACCATGGAATCCATCCTCACCAAAAGACTACTCCAAACCCACATTGATCCAGGAATGTTCAAACTACCATCAACATCCAACCGTGCGTACCAACACTATGACTTGATCATATACCGCATCTGCTAACCGTTTCCAGTGATTGAAAACTCAAGCTAAGAATGTTTTAGACACATGATGTAAACATTTGAGTTTTATTTGGATTTATAATCACCATTTTACTTGCTTCCCATATCTATGTGTCAAATATAATAAACATGACTTGAAAAATACAAACAACTTCAACAAAAACAAACTCTAAAAGGTGGATGTATCTGTAGAACTATTGTTTATAATATGATATAAATCTACTTTTCAAACCGACGTGGTGCAAAAAATCTAAATTAAAATATCATATTTATTGATTAGTAGGTTTATATTTTATAAAAATAAATGTAATGAATTCATGTTGTCTTCTACTCACATAAGAAATAACCGTCAACTAATTTAACCTCATACCACTTTGATATTGTCAGCTAACGCGTCTGTATTGCCACAACATCATCGGGATAATTAACAATTTTTGTATGAGCTAGTTTAATATTGCTTATTCTCATTCAAACCGAAAATTATTGTCATCCGCAAAGATATTGATAAAACAGAAAAATATTTGTTATCAAAATGTTTAATTACATGGTATTCGCTGCCGCAACACGAGTGTGCTAGCTATTAATCATTATTTTATTAGTTGGAAGCAAAATCTTACTTGAATTTGGATTATTATCCACTAACTCGAAGAAGACAAAGCCCATATCTTTGACCACCGGCATATTAATAAACTAATTAATTGATGTACTGTCCGTTTTTGTACACGGAAATGGATTTTTTGTTTCCATCTTACGTCCTATAAAAACACTCATTAAATGCATCTAAAAAACACACGGCATCAAAACAACAAAATTCATACACAAAATGGGATCCATGAATATAATGCAGAAACCTCATGCAGTGTGCATACCCTTTCCAGCACAAGGCCATATAAACCCCATGCTAAAACTTGCAAAAATTCTCCACTCCAAAGGTTTTCATATCACCTTCGTCAACACCGAATTCAACCATCAACGACTACTCAAGTCTCAGGGCTCCGAATCCATAAACCGCCACCCATCTTTCTGTTTTGAAACAATTCCTGATGGCCTTCCGCCATCAGAAAACCTAGATGTCACCCAAGACATCCCCTCTTTATGCAAGTCAACCTCAGAAACCTGTATTGAACCTTTTAGGAAGCTCCTAACGAAACTAAACGATGCCACAACCACACCACCTGTGAGTTGTATAATTTCGGACGGTGTAATGAGTTTCACACTTGATGCCGCAGATGAGTTGGGGATTCCTGAAGTTCTCTTTTGGACAACTAGTGCTTGTGGTTTCTTAGCTTATGCCCATTATGACACTCTCAGGCAAAATGGATTCTTTCCACTAAAAGGTACTCACAATTTATGCATCCATCTTGGTTGAGCTAGAAATATTCAAAATATCAAATCAAATTCTTAAATATAACTAACATTATTTTCATAGCAGCTCCTCTAGCTAGATTCCATTTTCACTTTCTGGCTATATATGCATTGTTTAGATTTCTACCACTTTAAATATGTTTACTTTGTCTAATCATTTCTCTGCTGTAAACATCTAGAATCTGCTGATTTAACCAACGGATACCTGGATACGATCGTAGAATGCATACCAAGCATGAAAGGATTAAGCTTGAAGGACATGCCAAGCTTCATAAGAAGCACAAATCCAGACGAGTTCATGGTCAATTTTGTTATCCGAGAAACTGAAAGAGCCCAAAAAGCTTCGGCAATAATACTCAACACCTTTGATGACCTAGAGCATGACACGTTACACGAGCTCTCTTTAATATATCCTCGCGTATACTCAATTGGGCCACTACATATGGTCTCAAAGAGTATGGAGAACAAGGATCTTCACAATTTGGGTTCAAGTCTTTGGAAAGAAGAGACTGCATGCCTAGAATGGCTAGACTCGAAAGAAGCTAATTCGGTTGTTTACGTGAATTTTGGGAGCATAACCGTGATGACACCCCAGCAGCTAGTTGAGTTCTCTTGGGGCCTTGCAAATAGTAACCAGACTTTTTTATGGGTAATAAGACCAGACCTGGTTTCTGGAGACTCCCCAACATTGCCACGAGAGTTCCTGCAGGCAACCATCAACAGGGGTTTGCTTGCAAGTTGGTGTCCTCAAGAAAAAGTTCTAAATCACCCATCAATTGGAGGGTTTCTGACACACAGTGGGTGGAACTCAACGCTGGAGAGTATATCTAGTGGAGTTCCGATGGTTTGTTGGCCATTCTTTGCTGAACAACAAACCAATTGTTGGTATAGCTGTAACCAATGGGGGATTGGAATGGAGATTGATAGTGATGTCAGCAGAAAACAAGTTGAAAAGCTTGTGAGAATTTTGATGGCAGAGGAAAAAGGTGAAGAGATGAGAGGAATGGCTAGAGTTTGGAAGAAAAAGGCTGAATCGTCGTCATCTTGTCTGAACATAGACAAATTAATCAACCAAGTGTTGCTTCGGTCATAGGATTCGAGTTGTTGGAACAGGATACTCTATGATCTTCAACGTTAGAAGGCGCAAGTATCGACTCTTCTTTTTCGCGATGGCTACCGTATCCAAGTTTATGAAATCTATCTAGAGCATGAATAAATTAATCAGTTTGTATTCCATTAAGTTCTTTTACTCCCAACTATTTGTTATTCCTTCTAAACATCAATTTTTGTCGAGTAATAAAGCTGTTTTTTATCAATCCAAGTTTGTTCGCTTGTTACATTGTCCGTCTACTATGAAGAATATTAATTCTAATTTATTCAGTTATAACAATAACCATTCAATTGCTGTCATTATGCATGCAAAATGAATTAATCTACTTGCTTTTGCCATTTGAAAAAAATAATAATAAATAAATAATTGACTTGCTTTGGTAAAGGTATATGTAGTTCTGATCAAGGATTCAATGCGAATGTCACCCCGTCTATGTGTACATTGTACAATATAGACATTTATATATAACATATGGAATAACTCGATTTAGGATACAGAATAAAAGTAAACTACAATGAGCATGTAATTCTAGGCAAGTAAAAAGACAGCGCCTTGATGTGCATTTGTGGCTTTTGAGCACCTTCGACCACCTTAAAATATATCAATTCGAAGTATTGGATGCAAAACGACAGGTATTAGACTCTGAAAAACGCCGCATAGATCCATAATATAGACGTTCGTTGTTGTGACTCGTGAGAGCAGTATGCTCATGTTTGGGCCGTCCAACAGATAACACAATTGAGTCCAAAACAGGGATGTGATCATGCCACACTTGGTGTAGAATTGAATTCTGTTTAGCTAAAGTTAGTCACTAGACAGCTTTGCTACTATTCTGACTAAACTTCTGTTGGCTAAATTTGACCAGAGACCAAATAGTATTATTGACCAAATAGTAATATATGGTTCTCACCAAATTAAAGTGATTATACACATTTTTTCTAGAGTCAATTACAAATTTCTATCGTTTACACATTTTTTCACCTTTCGTCCTTAAAATTTTAATAAATGCACAGCCTGTCCCTAAGGTTATCAATTTTTAACAGACTGATCCTTTGACTGTTAGTCCGTTAAATTTATTCGTTAAGTGCAGTTATGTGACGGTAGTTCCATCTTTTCACGTTGTACACCTGTTTTCTATTATCAATTCCAGATCCGCGTTTTCATTTGTTTGACTTTTTATACAAAAACTCAGACACATATAAAGGGTATAGGAAATAAAATTAGACGTGAAATTTATTTTATGCAAAAATTTATGCTTTTTATATCATTACAATTAGCTAAAAGAGTTAATCGATATATTAGGGTTTTTGTTAAGTGTTCGTGCATTTTATTGTGAATCACAATTAATTAATTTTCTTGATTTTGCGTTTAAGTTTGAAATTTTTTTAAAGGCTTTGGTTGTGGTAATGAGTAGAATACTTGGTGCCTACTCAACCAATCATCAACATCAAGAAGACAACGGCTGGACAACGGTGAATCGGAGGAGCAGAAAGAGGCAAACCAATGGAAAAAATTTCTTTCTACTTCACAAACATACCACCTCGATGCAACGAAACAGAATTGTGGAAGACTTTCATCAAATATGGTAGCGTGTCTGACGTGTACCTGGCAAAGAAGATGTCGGTTAACGGAAAAACCTTTGGGTTTGTAAGGTTCAAGAATGTCATTAACACAAAATAACTCGAAACATCTCTCAATACATTCTAAAACAAAACCACCACAACACAAAACAAACAAACCGCTAGTAAACTGCACGCCAAAACATGTCATACCAAACACACCACTTCAATCTGCCAAAAATATTCAACACAACTCTTATGCTAATATCCTTAGCGCAAATGTCACTAACAAACCCAAACCTCCCCCATCGATTACCATACATTCATGTCCCGAACTCACTTCCAAGAACACTCCCTAGTCGGGGAACTTATCACTATTGAACCATTTCCCAATCTTACTGCCATTTTTCATGACAATGGGCTCTACAATACTAGAGTCAGATAAATAGGCGGGTTCCATGTACTAATAGAACTAGACCTAGAAACCACCATCGAAGCCGTCCTTGCCATATCCTTACTAACCTCATGCTTCAAAAGCCTAAAACCTTAGAACAAGAATTTTAATCTTAAAAACCGTCTTCCTTGGATCTCGATAGAAGGGTTACTACCTCAAGCATGGCATGAAGCAACCTTCTCACATATTGCTGGCAACTGGGGAGAAATCATTCTCCCTGAAAAATGCAACCCCGCAAGGAATAATTTGGTGGCTGGTAAAGTCTATATCCGGACTAAAATTATGGATGTAATTCAACACAACATGCCAATCATTGTGGATGGGGTGCATGTTTTTATACGCGTATGTGAGATAATAGGTGAATGTAATGAACTACTACGCCAGAGAAGAATGCAATACACTACTAAATGATGGGGAAGATGATTACTACAATGATGACTCCAGGTATGATATGATCCCACCAGATAATGACTACAGAGAAGGAGGCAGCTGGATCCAAGATGAAGTGGAGAAATCAGATGATGATAGTAGAAACTGAGTCATTTGCAAGCTCGGAATTATCGAATGTTCACCATGTTGGATCGTCGAAAAATACTATAAATAGAAAAAAATTAAAATAATGATCAATTATGTGAAGGACAAACTTCCCCTATGGTCACTCCCTGAAGAAGCAAACCTGAAAATTCTCATTCTCCGCACTTTGTCTTGGCTACCCAATTCAATGTAAACTCACCATCTGCTCATAAGTTAGAGATGGGTCCTTCGTCAGATTGGGTTGATAAAACTTTTGTCTTGCAAGAGAATGCCTCATGCAAGGCCAGGTATGTCCCACCAACCCCTCTTACTAACGCTGGTATACCTAATTCTTCCTACCATTATTTGTTGAACCTCATGCAAGCACAGTACCATGTGTGCCTGTTAACTTGTTGAAGCCCATTAATCAACACAAAAGAAATAAGTCCATTAAACAACTCAATCCAATTAATCCTTTTAACTCATCAATAATAGGCCTAACGAATTCATCCACCAGCAATATTATTCCATCACAAAATCAAAGTTTTCACCATAAACAGCCACTACTTAAACAAAAAATAAACCTCCAAAAATTTTTCACTCAAACTTATAAACTCAATTCATGGCATTAACATTCCCAACTCTAGAAAAAAAGACCATAACAGCAACACATCATCATCCAACACCAACAATACCCAATCATCACAGCCACTGATAAGGGTTTATTTGTTACGCTTTTAGAGGGTCATTTAAACCCTAAATGGTGATTTTATGATCAAATATTACCTCAAATCGTTCCTTTTTCTCTTTTTAGGTACTTGGAACGTGATTTCTGAAAAATAGAGCATTTTGGAGCTTTTCGGACGTTTTTATGCTTAAGTATGAAGAAAACAAGAAAAGTCAGGTTTTTACACCTGACGGCGTCAGGCTTTGGAGCTGACGCTGTCACCTTATGCTGAAAACATGGTGGATTTTTGCACTAGATGCCCAGAAGAAAATGGGAAGTTTGCACCTGACGGTGTCAGGTGCATTTGTGTTGAGGCCGTCTGGCTTTGTGAGTGCACGAGACGGCCCAGAAGGAAATAACAAGTGACGGTGTAAGAAGTGTTTGAATGCAATCCGAGAGGTCCATGTGAAGTAGTTCTAGGCATCTAGTAGTGGATACTATATTCTTAGCTTTATGACTCGCATGTGCTTGTTTTCCTATTTTACAAGCATCGCAAAAGTGTTGATTATATTTTAGACTAGGCAAATTTCTAACTAGTTCCTTAGACACCAAAGATTGTATTTGTTGCATATTTGCATGACCTAGTCTCCTATGCCACAAGGTGGAGTTTTCGTCTAAGGTGCTAGGCATATTCTATCTTCCAATTTATCTCCTAGTTGCATGACATATATGCCGCCTTTCCTAATTCCTCTACCTATGACTTTATCATCCTTAATAATTACACTATTCTTATCGGTAAAGGTAACCCTACACTTATTGTCACATATTTGACCTATACTAAGCAAGTTATATGTTAAGTTATCTACATGTTCAACATTTTCAATAGTTAGGGAGTCTTGAGAAATTGTACCTTTGCCTATGATTTTTCCACGACGATCACTACCAAAAATAACATTACCTCCATTGTATGCTTTGTATGTAGAGAATAACTTGCGATTCTCCGTCATGTGTCTTGAGCACCCGCTATCCTTTACCCATTCATCGGGCTCCAAATTAATTCCTAAGCATACTTCATTTGACGCTTGAGCAACGAAACATTCTTGTTCTTCATCACCAAATCTTTTCCTTCGAGTTGTTTTCCTTTTATCTTGTACTCTTTGTCACTTTTTGATAAGTCTTTTGAATTCTTTAACAACCTTTGCATATTCTTCGTCTTCACTTTCGGAACTAGAGTCGTCATCGTCACTTAGCTCCTTTTTGATTATCATCTCTATACAATCTTCTTGTTTACTCTTGTCGTGGCTCATGTTGTTTTCGGCATCATTACCTTCACATAAAACATTTGAACTAGTAGCACTTGTACTTACATCAACTAAATATTTATCTACTATACTTTCTTTTGCTACTAACTCATGTGCAAGTTTTTCTTTGGCTTGACATTCTTCTTGGTGATATTTTGAAAGACTTTTCCACATATCGTTTGCCGTTTGACAAAAAAATATTCTTTCATACTCAACGCTTGGTAGAGCTTTGTATATAATGAATTTTGCCAAGTTATTTTGTTTTTCAAAAATAGTATTTATTGTTTGAGTATCACCAATTGAAATGACATGTCAAAGATCATAGTCTATTGATTTCACATAACTTTCGAATCGATTTTTCCATCCAAGAAAACTTTCATTTTCAAGAAATGGTGGTTTGAAAACAATTTTCTCTTCTAAATATTTTTCCATTTCCATAGATCGATTTCAAGTTTAAAAATACAATATATTTTAAAAATCTTGTTTGACGTGCCTCTTGATACCAATTGTGGAAAACTAGAAGGGGGGGTTGAATAGTTTTACGTCCTTTTTAATTTACAAAACTTTGGTTATCAAAAACTTCGATTCTAGCTTTATGTGATCTCAACTTACTTGCACAATTATAAACAACAATATCTACAAGACTATATTATAACAAGTATGTAAGTAAATAAGTAAAGAGATAGAGATGGAAAGATGGCACCGTGAGACAAAGGATTTATATTGGTTCGGCTACGAATCTCCTCTTCGTCCTACTCCACTCCCCGAGCACCTAACTCGGGAGTTTTCTTCACTATGTCAACAAGCTCTTTTATGGTGGAGAAAACCTTACACGACTTTTGCTTACAATAATTCTAGCTAGAACCAATCTCACACCACTTCACGACTTAGCACTACTTCTACACAACTTATACACCACACAACTTCTTCACTACTTCACACCACTTCCCTACTTCACTACTTCACTACTTCTTCTTCTCTACACAACTTCTATTCACAACTAACCCACCTAGATCTATCTAATTACAATCACACTACTACTTCACAAAAGATATACACAATATACACAACTAATATACAATACTTCTCAAACTTGATGTTGAAGGAGTATTCTTCTCTTGCACTTTGGATGAGGATGGATGAGGAGGGATTGAATCACTTGAAACAAGGATTAATAATCTAATGATCAAACGGTTTTAGAATATGTTTAGAGAGATTTAGATCTGAAAATTTTCGTGCAAAAGGTGAGGAAAAATACCAGATTTGAGGTGGTATTTATAGGCAAAGTTTCTGACACAGGGAGCGTGCCGGCCTCCTTAATTCATGGCCGGCCCCCTTAAAATTAAGGGGGCCGCCCACCTGTAACGGCCAGAAACTTTGTCTTTTTCTGGGGAAAGTTTATTTGGTGAAAAACTAACTGATTTTGGTTAAAAATTTGAATTCATATATTTAGTATGATTTAAACATTTTCCTTTATTACCAAAAGTGTTTTTCAAAAATATATAATATGTTTATTATTTAATAAACTTTGTAATAATTAATTAAATACCCCTTTGATCATGAAATGTATTAAGCACTTGTTTATTCATACCTTAAGTGATTAGGTTGGATAAAATGATATAAATTAACTTAATACTTGTTTACGTAGTAATTTTACGTTTAATGTTTTTACATTTTGTGATCGTCAAAACATAGAGATATCGAAAAATATAAATAACGTTTTTATGCATTATTTATATCAACAATCTCCCCCTTTTTGATGATTACAAAATTTAAACTCCTTAAAATAAAAATTAGTATATATACAAGTATTTTGTGAGTTTATATCAATTCTCCCCCTTTTTGTTAGCATCAAAAAGGTTATCCCGATTAGCTTGAAGCTCCCCCTTGACGAATACTCCCCCTCGTTTTGAGATCATAAAAGAAATCGAGATACGGAATGCTTGCAAAAATATTTAGAGTACACAATATATATAGAAATCATACATATAGAGCAAGACAATCTAAATAAAATTCATGGCAAAAACAAGACATTCATTAATAAGATTATTTAAACTTTTCTTAGTAAACTACACTAAGAAGATACTAAGTTGCCATCTTGAGGTTGCTTGGCCTTGCTTAGGAGACAAAAGGTTTTTGATGATTTTATTTGGAAGCATGGAGGCTTAGTTTAGTGGTTTGTTGGTGATGGGTATGGAGTGGAAGGATTAGGTGGTGGTGATGTTGACAATGTTTTAGTAAGTAGATGCTCAATCCAAGTGAGACGTTCATTGAGAACAAGGTGTTGTTCTTGGAGAAATGTAACAAATGCAATTGTTGACATGATTCTCAAGATGGAACAAATGATTTGATGGTGATGAGTTGGTGGATGAGGGTTGTTGTTAGGATCATAGTTTTCAACTATTCAGTCAAGTCTCGGTCATTTCAGTCAATGTAATAGGTTGCTAGAAATATCACAATTATCTAAGTTATTTAGTTACTCGTATGGTTTAATGTTTAGTTAGAATAAGATGCCCAATGGGCCTTAAAGCCCACGACTTAGAAGATAGGAAAGGAAGGGAATGTTGCCCTACCCTTCTCCTATAAATAGGACATCATGTATCTTTTACAAAATGTTGGTTAATTTCATATCTTAAGAAAACTCTTGCTCTTTCATCTTTCATATTGTTATTAATCAACCAAGTCTAATTCTCATCTCATTTCTCTTATAAGATTACTTGTGTTTACTAATATGGTGACCTAACAAATGGTATCAGAGCGCTAGAAGAAGGTGTAGTTTTTTCTTTTTGTACTATTCGCTTCATAAAACTTGTTTTTCATCTCGTAAATCTTAAAAAGTTTGCAACTTTATTGTTTATTTTGTGTTTTTATCACATATTTGTTACCAAACTTATGTTAAAAACCATAAGAAACAACAAAGTTTCGAAATTTTTTAAGTTTCTTAGATTCGTTAAATTTGTACTTTTTATCGAGATTATTCAAATTTTGATAAAAAGTTAAAGTTTGCAACTTTCATTAAGATTTCATCATTTTAATGCTAGTTGTACAAGAATCTTGGATTAAAAACACGTTTTAGGCTTG
>LBNU01011569.1:0-12852 GCA_014162995.1 Artemisia annua | reverse complement strand
TCCAAATTGACATGTTTTCCAGAATTCTTCTCAAAAGTACCTAAAATGACAAAAGGAACGATTTAAGGCAATATTTGATCACATTTACTCGAATTAGGGCTTAAATGACCCCTTAAAACGGGTACACTTTTCGTCTTATCAAATACCCTTACACTTGAGATTTGCTTGTCCTCAAGCAAATAGGCTTTTATTCCAATCAAAATATGAGTTAGGGGTCATTGAACACAAATATAAAAGTAATTACAACAAATAGTTACTCGACCCTAATCATAATAGTAATAGTCTGCATTCTACAAGCAGATTTAAGGTGTTAATATAATCAAAAGTTTGGTTAATTCTTCTTAGCTTTGTTAAGTAATTCCGCATACTTAATAGAGTAATTCAGTGTTTCATTGTTAGTAGATTAGGATTTATCCAAGGCTACTAAACCCTTAACAAGCTATATAATAGTTTGGTCAGAGTATATCGATCCAACAGATTTTATTTCCCCTCTTAACTTTTCTTCCTTTAAATTCCTTTCGGTAATATATGTACACATTTGCCAATTCATTTTCTTTTCACGTTCGGTTAACTCAAATTTTGCACGTTATTGATACATATTCACCTGATCTTTAAGAGTATTAATCCTAGTGGTTAAGGTGTCATCAGGTATAACAGCAGTATATTCAACATATTCACAAGAATCATTATTAACGGAAGAGTCATCACTTGGTAAAGCAGTCTCGACACTTTGTTTCAAGTATTGCTCATATGGGACAATATTGCTATTACCCATATCAACAGAATTTGAGTCAATAGTGTCGGTGTGTTTTATTTCGTTATGAGTCCTTTGATTGAGCATCACATCATCAACATGTGTATCTTCAGATGCTCTACTAGATTCATCAGACTCTTTATTGTTATCCATATGTTGTTGTTTTGAGAGAACATTAGTGTTTTTCAAACCAACATCATCTGGCGTGACAATACTAGTTTGATGAACCTCATCGAGTATCGTTGGGATGGCACTTGTTTCATATGTGTCATATAATTTGAGTACCTCAGAGATGATGGATGATTTCGATGATCCTGATGGATTTGCCGATGTGACTGCAGATGTAAGCTTGGCCATAAAGATGGTTGGTGCAGTAGGTTCATCATCAACATCAGAATCAAATGCATCACAATCTTCAGCCTGGAAGATGTTCGGGTCATTTAGAGCCAGATCCTGGACTGGTTGATCATCCACATCAGCATCAAAGGAGTTTCCTTCATCACTAGCAAGAAAGAGCAGCTGTTCCTCATCCAATTTAACTCCATTTTCTTGTGCTTGCATCAACAGCATCTTATCTTTGAAGTAGTCGAAGTTCTGAGGACGTTTTGGTCCAGTGCAGTTTCTTGTAATATGACCTAGCCCACCACAGTTGTAGCACTGGATTTGCCTTCCTTGTCCTTGATTGCCATTTCCCATTCTGTTCTGAACATTTCCTCAGACATTTTGTCTTCCTTGAACCACAACACGCCCGTCTTCCACAACAGCAAGATTACGTGGATTAGATGAGGTTCTGAGTTGGTTGTTGGTTTGAGGAAGAGTGCTTCTGATGTGTTGAACCAGCAGTGAGACTTGGTTGGAGAGGTTATCAATTTTCTTGTCCATATAAGCATTCCCAGATTCTTGTGGATTAGTCTTGACACTTGCTGATTGTGTGGGAGTTTGACCAAGCGAAGACTGAATCTGTGTTGCTTGAGCCGAGTTTGGGTGATTGACTAAGTCAGCTGTGAATTGTTGAAGTCCATGAGCACTGGAAATTAGAGCAAGAGGGTCATTTGAGGGGTGAAACTTCTCTCTTAGCTGACGATCATACATAGCATGTTTCTCATGTTGTTGGAGATAAGCATAGAGTTGTTCATAATTGGTGTTTCTGAGTCCTTTGTTAAGCTTCACAGCTGTGACAAACCGATCCCATTCTGGAGACATGTTATTGACAAACTTTGAGTTGAGTTGGATGTTGGGCATTGTCATTTTGATCATTCTCATGTCATTCACAAGCTTGTGGAATCTGACATAGTAATTATTGATGCTTTCACCAGGGTTCATCTTTAAGTGCTCGAATTCATCGTACAATTGAGACTCACGATCTTCCTTTGTTAATTCTGAACCAGCAAGCAACATCTTGACATTGTCCCAAACAGCTTTGGCCTCAGTGTTGAAGTTAATCAGTTTGTAGATGTCCTTCGGTAGCCCCTGTACCACAATGTTTGAAGCACGAATATCAGCATCATATCGTTTCTTTTCCGCTTCATTCAGATCATTGTACGTACGAGGTCTGTCAATTCCTAAGGTGACTGTCCCATCATCACCAGTGGAGATAACATCTCTGGTAGTACCCATTTGGAACGGCCCTTCATCAATAGATCTCAGAATGTTCTCCCCATTTTCTTTGCCTTGGCAATACAAGCGAATTCTTTGTGACCAAGACTCATAGTCCGTTCTTTCTAGCATTGGAGGTCGAGTGTCAGACCCAGCAGCTTGGATATCATCAATAGATGTTACAGTAGTCATGATGACAAGATCTTAAACGGGATTTTACAACACACGTGACTTAAACCGAGAAATCGATTCTTTCCCGGGATTTTACTAAAGTCAACCAGGAAAACCGCTAAGATAAGTAAACCGCTGGTACAGTAACCGCTGAAAGAAAACCGCTGATGTAGTAACCGCTGAAACTTAACAGCTGGAATATTAACCGCTGATTATTAAACCGCTGACAATAGTAACCGCTGACAGAGTAACCGTTAGTAAAGTAACCACTGAAAAGTAAACCGCTGTAACTTAACCGCTGAAGAGTAAAACGCTGGAAGTTAACCGCTGAAACAGTACAAAGTACAGCGTAATGTTCGCTCCACTACTTGTCCTAACCGCTAATACTTAACCGTTGAAACCCAAGTTAACCGCTGCGAAGAACACCTTAACGTAGAGCAAACCGCTGACAAGAAAAAGTTCCAAAACAACTCGTACACTTCCCAAACACAAAATGGTGGCAAGTTTAGGAGGATAAGTGGCTGCTACGTTAGGAAATAAATGGGGAATGATTGNTTGTAACTTAACCGCTGAAGAGTAAACCGCTGGAAGTTAACCGCTGAAACAGTACAAAGTACAGCGTAATGTTCGCTCCACTACTTGTCCTAACCGCTAATACTTAACCGCTGAAACCCAAGTTAACCGCTGCGAAGAACACCTTAACGTAGAGCAAACCGCTGACAAGAAAAAGTTCCAAAACAACTCGTACACTTCCCAAACATTAGATTTAGTACAACCAACTGATAAACTAGATGAATCTAACCCCTCTAATCCTAGAAGTACAAGAAAGAACACAAGAATCACCACGAACAAGCTCCAAAATGAGTAAAAACCACCCTAAACTAGTAGAAACCAAAACAAACCATACACCACAAGTCCTACAATCCCTAGGATGTAACCATGGCTCTTGATACCAATTGTAGAACACTAGATAACATCACAAACACGTCCTCACATGTGGTTATGGTTCGTTATACATAGAAAGAAAAGAAAGAAATGTAGAGAGAGAAAGTTAGAGAGAGAAAGAGATGAAGCCTTAGAGAGAAAACCAAAAAAAAAGAAAATAGAATTATGAGAGAAGGCTTACCCTCTCCAAGGATGGAGAGGGTATTTATATGTACATGGGTTTTGCCACTTGGGCGTGCCACTTGGGCTGCGGATCAGGTATACAGTGGGTAAAGACCCGTCCTTCTTCCGCGAACTAATCTACTTCTAAACTATGTTTTACTAATCTAACATAACTTCTACGAGCTAAACAATGCTTAATCATATCTGGGGTGACCGAATCTTCCTTATACAAAAAGCGTATTCCTAACATTGGAACATCAAGATATCATTCCTTAGCTTGGTAGTTCTCCCCGGTGGGAAAAATTGAGCAAGGAAACGAGTGGTGAGATCATCCCAAGAGGTGATGGATCCTGCGGGAAGTCGCTCAATCCATTGACTAGCTTGGTCCCGCAGAGAGAATTGGAAGAGACGCAATCGGGTCGTCTCTCGAGTGGCAACATCAAGGTCTATGGAGTCTACGATTTTGAGGAAATCCTTGAGATGTTGATTTGGATCTTCGGAACGAATTCCATGGAATGTGCATCAGCTTTGCACCAACCGGATGGTTTCGGATCACAAGGGAGTGACATTGGCTCCTTGAGTGAGCTCAATGGTGTTTCGATAGCCTTGGTGGCTAGGTCGGGAATACTCTCCTAAGGTACGGGCTCTAGGAGGTTGGTTTGGTTGTGGTGGGTGATTTGGTTGAGCTAGGTGGTTTGGTTGAGGTGGGTTGTTGGGAGCGAGGAGATTACCACCTTCCATGATGGCGGATGGTAATGGTTACGAACAAAAACACGAAGAAAATAGATAGACTAAAGAAATTTTNCTAAGGTACGGGCTCTAGGAGGTTGGTTTGGTTGTGGTGGGTGATTTGGTTGAGCTAGGTGGTTTGGTTGAGGTGGGTTGTTGGGAGCGAGGAGATTACCACCTTCCATGATGGCGGATGGTAATGGTTACGAACAAAAACACGAAGAAAATAGATAGACTAAAGAAATCTTAGAAAAATAAAATAAAAATCTCACTAGAAAGGAATCTAGTGAGTAGACCTAATAAAATAAAAATTCAACCTAAACAATAACTATTCCCCGGCAGCGCTTGATGACTTGGGATTGCGACCACGCAACAGGTTTTACCTCTCAAGGGATCTTGAGAAGCTTGCAATCCCACCAGGCAGTGTACCTGACCGATGTAGTATAGTGTAGGGGCAAGTACGGGGGATTGATCGTTCTCTCACAGGGAATAGTGTTCGTTAGGATTGAAAAACTATTCTAATAGGTCTAAGGGTGAAGGAAGATTATTTTTGTTTTTTATTATTTTTTATGAAAGCAAGTAAAATCTCGGGTTTGAAGGAGTGGGCGGAATTAGTTGCTAGTCAACTAACCCAAAACTACTATTGCAATAAAAATAAAATAACTAAAACTATGTGGTTGTGAAAACTTATATGGAGACAAATGTGTTTGCTTAGATTTCCTTACTCCCTAACTATCTTTTACCGGTTAATTGGTGTGTGTATTAATTGCGTGGATGACGGGTGTATTCCTTAACAATTCATGGGGTGGCGTACATATCTCCCCAATTCTATGAGCTCTTATCTCCTCCTACAACGATGCGTAAAGCACCCAATCATAGGGATTGTAAACAGTGGCTCATGCATTAAATACTACCTTAATAACCTAGTACGCATTAGTTACACGTTTCTTAAGACGTTCAAGCATGTTACCGTATAGGAGTTTAGCCAGTTTTCTTAAGCCTAACATCGATGGAACATTCATCCAAGACAAGTAATAACACACCAATGAACTAATAATTAATAGTTAGGTTTCATTAGATCTAAGCAAACACAAGAAAAATCTAGCCTAGCATGTTAATTGAAAGGCAAACATAAGATGTAATTAACCAACACATAGACATATTGATTAATTTAAGTGAGGACTTTTCTTTAATTGAACATGGAGGATTCAAGGGTGAAAAACCCGTGAAAATACAGCCAAATTCGTCTTTAGGGTTTTTCCCAAAGTTGCACCAAAAGTTCCACACATAATGAATGAAAAATAGAAAAGTATATATAGATTTTACATTCTGACGGCGTCAGGTTATGGGTTCTGACGCCGTCAGCTCGCCGCCATTAGGGTTCTCGGATGGCCTAGATCTACTTCTGATGCTGTCACTTGTTAATCTGCTCTGGGCCGTCACTCTATAAGTTAACACCTGACGGCCTACACCTTTTAACACCTGACGCCATCAGGTGTAAACATCTTGTTTTCTTCATAGGGCATCTAGTGTAATCTGATTCCACTCCTTTGTCAACGTTGGCTGACGGCGTCACCTTGTGACTCTGACGCCGTCAGGAAGGTTTTCCAGCTTCTTTTGAGACTTTGTCGTTTTCTTCACTTTTATGCTCCAAAAACGTCCAAATTGACATGTTTTCCAGAATTCTTCTCAAAATTACCTAAAATGACAAAAGGAACGATTTAAGGCAATATTTGATCACATTTACTCGAATTAGGGCTTAAATGACCCCTTAAAACGGGTACACTTTTCGTCTTATCAAATACCCTTACACTTGAGATTTGCTTGTCCTCAAGCAAATAGGCTTTTATTCCAATCAAAATATGAGTTAGGGGTCATTTAACACAAATATAAAAGTAATTACAACAAATAGTTACTCGACCCTAATCATAATAAGCACGAAAATCATACACTAGCACCTCACAAATAGTGTTTGGATACTCTCATCTCTCAAGTGTCATAGAATTACATCTCGTAAATGAAAATGGAAAATATCTCTCACTACCTGTCATAGCAAATAGATTACCATAGGCTTGGGAGAGGATCAATTACTCCTCCACTAGGCGTAAGCACCTAAGATAAACTATCAAAGAGGGCTTTCCAAAGGGTTATAATGTAAGCTGTAGGGATATGATAAACACGGTTTGGTTAGAATAAAGGTATTTTACTGGTGGCGAGTTAATTATCATGGTCAAATACATGCACTATACAATGTTGCTAAGCCAAGACTCGACTCAATCTTAAGCTAAAAATGAAATAACAAAAACAAACATAAAAAGAAACGGGATGGTAGTCCGTATGTTTTTTCTACTTTTCTTTTTCTAATTTTTTTTTTGTATTTTTCTTGATTTTTCGATTTTTTTTTCATACACTCTTGCCCTACCATCCAAAATAATACATCATAGGGGCCTCGGTTCTCCCCTTACACTTGAACTTTTACATAACTTTACAATTACTATTCTAATGACTCGAATTAAGATAATCGAAAAACTTGGAGTACTTTTAAAATATTTAGCACATATGGGGGTAATAATGTTATTCTTCCCCATTACTTCATTACACTAGTACTTTATCCATGAGTCCCAATTGTCCCAAAACAATATGTACAAGGATATGACTTGACTTAGCAACCATGTAATCAATTAGATAATTAACAAAGGGTTTAACAAATGTTGTCACAATAATGCACTAAAGATGAGTGCATACAAGGTAGGCTAAGGCGATTTGGGTGTACATTTAAGTGGGGTGTAACAAATTCTCACTTTAAGTAAGATGCTCAAAGGTCGAAATGAAAAGATAGGCTCTGAGGGGTGTACTAGGGGTATTGTGTACCAAAAATGGGTACAACGTAAAGGGTGTGGGAGAATTACTTGACCAATGAAGTCAAAGTAATTATAACAAAAACACGGGTGTAAGACAAGGGGTTAATCCTAATGCCTCTTATCATGTAGTAGATCTTAACTACACGAATGTAGTCTCACTTGTGGATTTGAGATGGTTCTAACGCAAGTTCTAGAATCTAAGTGCTCCCGGTACACACATCATAGCATCAAAGATGGATGCTTTTCCTACCAATTCTAGGGGCGAACCTCACATATTTGGGGTGGAAAATTCTTTAGTGGTACGGTTTTGTGCTAGTCATATAATTTCCTATCCATGAGACGCTCATTAAGACTAAAGTTTCGCTTCTAAATGTTGTAAAAAAATTTAAATTGGCGCTAAAATTGCCCTAACAAATATTTCTCTTGGTTTAATTGCAAATTTACTATCAAACAAACAAAAATCAAGCGCAATTGTATTCTCTAAGATGCCTTCATTTACCCCCCTTACACTTAAACCGAACATTGTCCACAATGTTCAAATAGAAGATGTAAAAGTAAATAAAATGAAAGAATGAAATCAAATACTCCCCTGATTCGTTTGATGTGGATAGTGAGGTAACATGGTTAGATCTTCTTCCAAGAAAGATGAACGCTCAAAGCTTCCCTTCCGGAATATAAATCATCTTCTTGTCCAAAATAACCTGTTAACCTGAAAAAGAATAAAGGCCAACCTCGCATAAAATCGGCGGTATAATCTTTAATAGGATATAATGCTTGTGGAATAGATATTTTTTTTGCAGAATTCCTGGAGATTATAAGCTAGAGAATTAACAAAACTTTTTATGTTTCCGGAAGAAAAACAAAACTTTCAAAAATAGCAGAAAATTACTGCCTGACGCCGTCAGGTTGTAATGCCTGACGCCGTCAGAAATTATCTGACAGAATTCTCATATTAAGTTTCGGGAAAATTTTTGGAAAAACTAGACCTTACTTCCTGGAATTCCTGCAAAAATTTATTATGACTCGATACAAGCATTTGACTCAAACAAATACTAATATGTATGTTAATTTACATTGTTATGATTCATGTTCATTCGTTCTTATAAACCGATTTAGATTTCCCTTACACTTATCTTTTGCAAAATACCTTTATATGTAGTTAAGACGAAGTTAAAAACAAAATAAAGCATTTTCACAAGTTAGTTTGAAGCATGAATCAATAACAAGAAAAATGACTTACATATGGAAACAAATAAAATCAAATAAACAAACAAAACACACAAAGCTTGGGTTGCCTCCCAAGAAGCGCTTTTCTTTATTAACGAGTCTTGTAGCTAGACTCAAAGTCACCGTACATTACGTGACTCCATCTCGCATTATGACGTAACCTTGATAGATATAATCCTTATTATCTGGATGATGATATCTCAATCGTTCAACACTAGCAGTTACTTCACCCCTCTCCTTTGCTGATCAAGCTAACCATCCCATCTTGATGTAGGCTTTTAATTGTGAATGGTCCGTACCACCAAAGACTGGGTTCATCGGTGGGTGCTCTTGTTTCTAAATTCCTTAGGAGTACTGAGTCTCCTTTTGTAAATTCTATGTGGCTATCGACCTGCTCCTCAACCTCCATAAAATTCTCCTCGTCATTCTTACCTTCTCCTAACTCATTTTCCTTGTAATTCTTAATTCTTGCCTCCCATGCAAGGATCTTCTCTCTAACATTACCACGGAGTATACTAGGACCCGCTCCCATCTTCTTTCGTAGATTAGCTTCTCTTATATATCGTGGGATCGTTGGGAAGCTTATCATTTTCTTTCCCTTTTTGATTTGGATAGTATTACTTTCGTAGTCGATATGTGCCCTAGTAGTGGCGAGAAACGGTGACCTGAGAATTATTGGCATATTCGTCTCATTTCTCTCAACGATCATGAAGTCGACCGGATACATGAGTCCGGCAACGTTGACCAATACATCTTCTACAACTCCTAACGGGTACTCATAAGAATGTTTTGCAAAGGAAAGTTTGGTACGAGTGATGGATGGCAGTTCATTGGTTAGCTGAACGTAAACGGATAATGGCATCAAGTTTACATTGGAACCTTGGTCAGCTACCGCATCCAGAAACTTGAGTTTTCCAATGCGGCATGGTACCTCGAAGACTCCGTGGAATTCTTGCTTTGTGACTAATTTATGTCTTATGAGGCTCTCATACAATTGACCTCCGGGTAATGCGTCAGATTCATCATCTGGTTTTGTCTTTTTCGACTCCTTATTGGGCAGATGAGTACATCGATAATTTCTCACCCAATCGGTTATGGTCTCCTTGTTTATCTCGTGCTTCAGTTAATGCCCTACTTGTTGCGACTTTGGTGGTTCCACCGTTTGGCGCTCATTAAAGGGCGCCTCCTTTTCGTCGTCCGAATCGCATTTGTAGGCATTAGTGCTTTCATCATCG
This sequence comes from Artemisia annua, assembly GCA_014162995.1. Taxonomy (NCBI): domain Eukaryota; kingdom Viridiplantae; phylum Streptophyta; class Magnoliopsida; order Asterales; family Asteraceae; genus Artemisia; species Artemisia annua. Next base: position 3,172 of record LBNU01011569.1, on the reverse strand, counting down.
AGTGGGACGAGGTCAATTTTGTTGACTTCCACACTTTTTAATCTCCCTATTTCCTCATTTTCACCCCCTTTGACAACGGTGATGGCATTAACAAATTTAGTGTTGGAAGCTTCGACGTCTTTTCGCACCAACACCTTTTCAGGAGCTTTTGTTTTAGTGTATTCTCTTAAAACACCCATCATTTCTACAATCTTCTCTTCCATCTCCTCCTTTTGTTTGTAGACGGCTTCCTCAAACTTCGCTAATTTTTCGGAGTGTTTTGACATGTACTCTTTCATTCGAGCTTCGAATGTTGGACTAAGTTCCTGAGGTGGTGAGTTGGGTTGAGCATACTTATATAAGAGTTTAGTATTTTCCCTATGGGGTGATTCGGACAATGGTGTCTACTTAATACTTGAGACCGAGTTAACAGTTGCTCTTTGTGGACTTAAGGGTCTTTTTCGTTTCTCCATAAGATATTCAACCCTCCTTTCAAGTTCACTGACACTTTCCTCGGTGATTTGGTTGGTTTTGTCGGGCGATGAGTATGTGCTAACCGCCACGCGTACGTCGTGGGAAATTTGCCATAATTCATCATCGTCGGATGCGAGCTCATCAATGATCTCCCATGATTCTTCGGCGCTTCTATCCCGCAATCTGCCCCCGGCGGCTCGATCGATGGCACGCTTGGTGTGGTAATCAACATGGTTATAGAAGATTTGGATTTGAAGCCAGAGGTTGATGCCATGATGGGGGACTCTTTGGAGTAAGTCCTTGAATCGAATCCATGCCTCGTAGAGGGTTTCGCCTTGACGATGTTGGAACATCAAGATATCATTCCTTAGCTTGGTAGTTCTCCCCGGCGGGAAAAATTAAGCAAGGAAACGAGTGGTGAGATCATCCCAAGAGGTGATGGATCCTGCGGGAAGTCGCTCAAGCCATTGACTAGCTTGGTCCCACAGAGAGAATTGGAAGAGACGCAATCGAGTCGTCTCTCGAGTGGCAACATCAAGGTCTATGGAGTCTACGATTTTGAGGAAATCCTTGAGATGCTGATTTGGATCTTCGGAACGAAGTCCATGGAATGTGCATCCGCTTTGCACCAACCGGATGGTTTCGGATCGCAAGGGAGTGACATTGGCTCCTTGAGTGAGCTCAATGGTGTTTCGATAGCCTTGGTGGCTAGGTCGGGAATACTCTCCTAAGGTACGGGCTCTAGGAGGTTGGTTTGGTTGTAGTGGGTGGTTTGGTTGAGGTAGGTGGTTTGGTTGAGGTGGGTTGTTGGGAGCGAGGAGATTACCACCTTCCATGATGGCCGATGGTAATGGTTACGAACAAAAACACGAAGAAAATAGATAGACTAAAGAAATCTTAGAAAAATAAAATAAAAATCTCACTAGAAAGGAATCTAGTGAGTAGACCTAATAAAATAAAAATTCAACCTAAACAATAACTATTCCCCGGCAGCGGCGCCAAAAACTTGATGACGTGGGATTGCGACCACGCAACAGGTTTTACCTCTCAAGGGATCTTGAGAAGCTTGCAATCCCACCAGGCAGTGTACCTGACCGATATAGTATAGTGTAGTGGCAAGTACGGGGGATTGATCGTTCTCTCACAGAGAATAGTGTTCGTTAGGATTGAAAAACTATTCTAATAGGTCTAAGAGTGAAGGAAGATTATTTTTGTTTTTTATTATTTTTTATGAAAGCAAGTAAAATCTCGGGTTTGAAGGAGTGGGCGGAATTAGTTGCTAGTCAACTAACCCAAAAACTACTATTGCAATAAAAATAAAATAACTAAAACTATGTGGTTGTGAAAACTTATATGGAGACAAATGTGTTTGCTTAGATTTCCTTACTCCCTAACTATCTTTTACCGGTTAATTGGTGTGTGTATTAATTGCGTGGATGATGGGTGTATTCTTTAACAATTCATGGGGTGGCGTACATATCTCCCCAATTCTATGAGCTCTTATCTCCTCCTACAACGATGCGTAAAGCACCCAATCATAGGGATTGTAAACAGTGGCTCATGCATTAAATACTACCTTAATAACCTAGTACGCATTAGTTACATGTTTCTTAAGACGTTCAAGCATGTTACCGTATAGGAGTTTAGCCAGTTTTCTTAAGCCTAACATCGATGGAACATTCATCCAAGATAAGTAATAACACACTAATCAACCAATAATTAATAGTTAGGTTTCATTAGATCTAAGCAAACACAAGAAAAATCTAGCCTAGCATGTTAATTGAAAGACAAGCATAAGATGTAATTAACCAACACATAGACATATTGATTAATTTAAGTGATGACTTATCTTTAATTGAACATGAAGGATTCAAGGGTGAAAAACCCTTGAAAATACAGCCAAATTCGTCTTTAGGGTTTTTCCCAAAGTTGCACCAAAAGTTCCACACATAATGAATGAAAAATAGAAAAGTATATATAGATTTTACATTCTGACGGCGTCAGGTTATGGGTTCTGACGCCGTCAGCTCGCCGCCATTAAGGTTCTCGGATGGCCTAGATCTACTTCTGACGCCGTCACTTGTTAATCTGCTCTGGGCCGTCACTCTATAAGTTAACACCTGACGGCCTACACCTTTTAACACCTGACGCCGTCAGGTGTAAACATCTTGTTTTCTTCATAGGGCGTCTAGTGTAATCTGATTCCACTCCTTTGTCAACGTTGGCTGACGGCGTCACCTTGTGACTCTGACGCCGTCAGGAAGGTTTTCCAGCTTCTTTTGAGACTTTGTCGTTTTCTTCACTTTTATGCTCCAAAAACGTCCAAATTGACATGTTTTCCAGAATTCTTCTCAAAATTACCTAAAATGACAAAAGGAATGATTTAAGGCAATATTTGATCACATTTACTCGAATTAGTGCTTAAATGACCCCTTAAAACGGGTACTCTTTTCGTTTTATCTACTTACGTTTAATGATTTTACATTTTGTGGTCGTCAAAGTAGAGATATCGAAAAATATAAATAACGTTTTTATGCATTATTTATGTCAACAATCTCCCCCTTTTTGATGATTACAAAATCTAAACTCATTAAAACGAAAATTAGTATATATACAAGTATTTCGTGAGTTTATATCAATTCTCCCCCTTTTTGTTAGCATTAAAAAGGTTATCCCGATTAATATAGAGCTCCCCCTTGACGTATACTCCCCCTCGTTT
>LBNU01011567.1:280936-311844 GCA_014162995.1 Artemisia annua | reverse complement strand
GTAAAGAAAAATCGTTCTATATATATAGAAAACACAGGCTGACGGCGTCAACCCAATAGGTGACGGCGTCAGCTCGGCGATTAGGGTTTTCAGACGGCCTTCCTTGACGTGGTCATAATTGTTGGTTCCAGATCTGACGGCCTTGGTTGACGGCGTCACCAATTTGCACTACGAACTCTCTGGCCCGTCACGAGTATTTTTCCAATTCTGGACTTCACTTGTTCCTGACGGCGTCACCGTGTATAGTGTGACGGCGTCACCTTCTGTAATCTTCAAGGTCTTTTGAGTTTTTGTTGTTTTCCGCACTTTTTCACTCCGAAAACGCCCGAAAATGCTTCTTTTGTGATTTTCCCTTCAAAAGTACCTAAAATGAGAAAAGAAACGACTTTGGGTGAAATCCAAACCAAAAACATACGAATTAGGACTCAAACCGACCCCTTAAAACGTAACATTTTTCGTCTCATCAGCAGTGTACATGACCGATGTAGTATAGTGTAGTGGCAAGTACCAGGGGATTGATCGTTCTACTTGGGGAATAGTGTTCGTTAGGATTGCAATGGATTCAACTTGGTCTAAAGGTGAGGGATGATTCTTTTTGTATTTTTATGTTTTAAGGAAAGCAAATAAAAATCTCGGTTATAGGAAGAGTGGGCGGAATTAGTTGCTATTCAACTAACCCAAATAACTACAAATGCAATAAAAATAAAATAACAAGAAAACAAAATTGAGAGACTTCTAATATGGAGACAAACGTGTTTACTTAGGTTTAATTACTCCCTAGTTATCTTTTATTGATTGATAGGTTTGCTACAATTGCGTGGATGCCGGGTTTTAGTCTTTAATAGCATTCGTGGGGGCGTGTACAATCTTCCCCAACTCTATAAGCTCTTATCTCCTCCTACAACGACACGTAAAGCGCCCAATCATAGAGATTATAAACAGTGGCTTATGCATTAAGTTCAACCATTTAGCCGTAGTACACATCCGACTCATGTTTCTTATGATGTTCAAGCATGATACCATTTGGAGTATTGCCAGTATTCTTAAGCCTAACATCGATAAACATCCACCCACAACAATTAATAGCAAACCAATCAATGAATATTCAATAACTAGGTTTCATTAGTCCTAAGCAAACACAAACAAACCTAGCCTAGAATGTTAAAGGAAAGAAACGCATATGATATAATCAAACAACACATAGACATATTGAATGATTAAAGGATAACTTATCTTCAATTAAACATGGAAAAAATGGGTTTGAAACCTCAAAATAGCTGCAAAAGTCGACTAGGGTTCGTACCCTAAGTTCCTACCAAAAGTCCTCTCCTAATGAATGACAAAACGAAAATTATATACAGATTTGATAATCTGATGTCGTCACCCTTTGGGTCGTGACGCCGTCACCTCGTCATGATTAAGGTTTCTTGATCGCCTAGATCCACTCTTAACGCTGTCTGGTTGGAATTTGTTCTGGGCCGTCTCTCTTTGTCTTAAAGCGTGACGGCCTTGGTGTTTTAACACGTGACGCCGTCACGTGTAAATGCTTCAAAAACTTTCTGGCCCGTCTAGTGTAAATATTATCCATCTGTTCTTCAATGAGTGACGGCGTCACCTTATGGTGCTTGACGCCGTCAGGTACTGTTTCCAGATTGGATTCTTGACTTTGTCGTTTTCTTCGTTTTTATGCTCCAAAAACATCCAAAATGCTTCCTTTTCCAGAATTCCTCCCCAAAGTACCTAAATTCACAAAAGAAACGATTTAAGGCAATATTTGATCATATTATCACGACTTAGGGCTTAAATGACCCCTTAAAACCGTGACACTTTTCGTCTCATCAAATACCCTTACACTTGAGATTTGCTTGTCTTCAAGCAAATGCGCTTTTATTCTATTCAAAATACAAGTTAGTGGTCATTTAACATTAACATAAAAGTAATTACAACAAATGATCGCTCTACCTTAATGAAAACAAGCACGGAAATCATACACTAGCACCTCACAAATAGTGTTTGGATACTCTCATCTCTCGGCTGCTATCAACCTATATATCACTAATGGAAATGGAAAAATATCACTCATGACCTGTCATAGCAAATAGATTACCATAGGCTTGGGAAAGGAACGAAAACCTCCACCACTAGGCGTAAGTACCTGAGATAAACTATCGGAGAGGGCTTTTCAAGGGTGGTAACGTTATGTGTAGGGATATGATAAACACGGTTTGTTGGATAAAGGGTATTTTACTGGTGGCAAGTCAATTGTCTTAGTCAATTACATGTAAAGTGTGGCGTTGCTAAGCCAAGACTCGACTCAACTTAAGCTAACAAAACAAAATAACATAAATTAAACATAAAAGGAAACGGGATGGTAGTCCGTATGTTTTTTTTCTCTTTTCTTTTTCTAATTTTTTTTCGTTTTTCTTGTTTTTTTTTGATTTTTTTTTTTTATTTTTTTCGATTTTTTTAATTTTTTTTTCATACACTCTTGCCATACCATCCAAAATAACACATCAAGGGGCTAGGTTCTCCCCTTACACTTGAACTTTTACATACTTTACAAATAATTATTCTAATGACTCGAATTAAGATAATCAAAACACTTGGAGTACTTTGAAACATTTACGCACATATGGGGGTAATAATTGACTTCTTCCCCATTACTGCATAACACTAGTACTTTACCCAGGAGTTCCAATTGTCCCAAAACAATATGTACAAGATATGACTCGACTTAGCAACCATATAATGAATTAGACAATTAACAAAGGGTTTAAACAAATGTTGTAACAATAATGCACTAAAGATGAGTGCGTACAAGGTAGGCTAAGGCGATTTGGGTGTTCATTTGGGGGTGGATTGTAAACAAATTATTCCTTTAAGTAAATTGCTTAAAGCTTAGAAACGAAAAAGATAGGCTTTGAGGGGTGTACTAGGGGTATCGTGTACTAAAATTGAGTACATCGCAAGGGTGTGGGAGAATTACTTGACCAATGAAGTCAATGTAATTATAATACAGGTGTAAAACAAGGGTTATCCTAATGCCTCTTATCACATAGTAAATCTAACTACACGAATGTAGTCTCACTTGTGGTCTCGAGATGAATCACTATCGCAAGTTCCAGAATCTAAGTACTATCGGTACACTCATAAGTACTAAGGCTTTTCCTAACAAATATAGGGGCGAACCTCACATTTTTGGAGTAAAATTTTTGAGTGGTACGGTTTTTGTGCTAGTCATACAATTCCTATCCGTGAGACGCTTATTAAAGCTAAAGTTTCACTCCTAAATGTCGCAAAAAATTTTAAATTTGGTGCTAAAATTACCCTAACAAGTGTTTCTCTTAGTTTTATTACATATCTACTATTAAACAAACAAGAATCAAGCGCAATTGTATTCTCTAACGAATCTTCATTTACCCCCTTACACTTAAGCCGAACATTGTCCCCAATGTTCAATTAAAGGATGTAAAAGTAAAAATAAATGAAAGAATGAAAACAAATACTCCCCTGATTCGTTTGGCGTGGATAATCTTGTGACATGGTTAAATCCTCCTCCAAGAAAATGTAGAAACTTCAAGATTAAAGCAACGCCAAAAACTTGAAACTTGGTGCCAAAAACTTGACTATCCATGTACATCTTCTTGTCCAATATAACCTATTAATTAGCAGAGAAAACAAACAAGAAACCTCGCGTAAAATCGGCGGTAAAATCTATATAAAATTAAAATCCTAGAAAGCAAGTAAAGATATAATGCTTGTGGAATGAATGTTTGCAGATTCCTGGAGTTCATAAAATACGGATTTAACAAAACTTTACAATTCTGGCAGAAAAACAAAACTTGCAGAAGTTTCATAAAACTAACACCTGACACCGTCAGAATTGATCTGACAGAAATCTTATATTGTTTCCGGAAAATTTCTGGAAAAACCTATGCCTTAATTCATGGAATTCCTGCAAAACAATAATTATGACTCGATGCAAGTATTTGACTCAAACAAGTACTAATATGTATGTTTATATCTCATTGTTATCGTTCATGTTCAATTCGTTCTTTAAAAACAAATTTGGATTTCCCTTACCCTTATCTTTTGAGAAATACCTTTATATGTAGTTAAGAAGAAGTTAAAAACAAAATAAAGCATTTTCACAAATTAATTTGAAACACGAACCATAAACAATAAAAATAAAACATGCATATCGGAAGCAAATAAAATCAAACAAACAAACAAACAAACAAATAAAGCTTGGGTTGCCTCCCAAGAAGCGCTTTTCTTTATTAACGAGTCTTGTTGCTAGACTCAAAGTCACGTCCTACGTGACCTCATCATCAAAGGCTATGTCCTCCTCGTTGATCATTTCATTACCATTCTCCTGATAATTCTTAACGCGCTGTATGTTTATAGTGAATTCCCTACCTTCATCATCTATTAACACAACAGCTCCAGTTTTCGAGGAGCCCTTTACTGTGAAAGGTCCATACCATCTAGATTTAAGTTTTCCAACAAATAGTCTTAAACGAGAATTATATACCAGAACCTTGTCTCTGTCTGAGAACTCTTCAGGTTTTTTAATCTGTTGGTCATGCCATGTTTTCGCCCTTTCCTTGTATGTTATGGAGGACTCATAAGCCTCCAGTCTTAATACATCAAGCTCCTGTAGTTGCAAGAACCTATGTGTCCCTGCGACCTTATAGTCCAAATTGCAAGCCTTAAATGCCCAATATGCCTTGTGTTCCAGTTCTACTGGAAGGTGACATGCCTTGCCATAGACAATTCGGAACGTAGTTGTTCCGATAGGTGTCTTGTAGGCAGTTCGGAATGCCCACAAAGCTTCGTCAAGTTTGAAGGACCAATCCTTTCTATTTTGACTAACCGTCTTCTCCAGTATTTGTTTTATTGCTCTATTGGTGTTCTTCACTTGACCATTGGTTTGAGAATGTTAAGCGGTAGAGAATCGGTGGGAGACCCCATTTCGTTTCATGACCTTCTTCATTTGTGCATTACCGAAATGGGTTCCTCTATCACTGATGAGAGCTTTCGGAATCCCAAATCTAGCAAACAAATTTTTTAAGAAATGAATAACCACCCTAGCATCACTAGTCCTAAAATCTTGTGCTTTAACCTACTTTGAAATGTAGTCAATGTCCACTAAGATGTATTCATTTCCCCCAGATGACGGAAAGGGTCCCATAAAATCTATTCCCCAAACGTCAAAAACCTCACAAACTTGTATATAATTCTGACGTGCTTCATCCCTCACGGAGATATTTCCAGCTCTTTGACATGCGTCACATGCCTGTATNGAATAACCACCCTAGCATCACTAGTCCTAAAATCTTGTGCTTTAACCTACTTTGAAATGTAGTCAATGTCCACTAAGATGTATTCATTTCCCCCAGATGACGGAAAGGGTCCCATAAAATCTATTCCCCAAACGTCAAAAACCTCACAAACTTGTATATAATTCTGACGTGCTTCATCCCTCACGGAGATATTTCCAGCTCTTTGACATGCGTCACATGCCTGTATCATTCCCTTCAAATCTCGAAATATTGTAGGCCAATAGAATCCCGTGTCGAAAATCTTCCTAGCGGTAGTGTTCATCCCATGATGTCCTCCTGACGGACCAACATGGCACTCTTTCATGATTCTGATCACCTCATTCCCAGAAACACAACGCCTGATCACTTGGTCAGGGCACCTTCGAAACAAGAAAGGCTCGTCCCAGAAATAATACTTTAATTGAGCGAAGAACCTTTTTTTCGTGTCCATTCCTATATTCTAGAATAACCCTGCTTGCCAGGTAGTTAGCATAATCCGCATACCATGGTTCGGAGTCATTTATTGACATGAGCTGTTCTTCAGGGAATGAATCCCGAATCTAACTCTTGTCAGATTCATTAAGGTTGGGATTTTCGAGTCGAGAGAGATGATCAGCCGCTAAATTCTCCGCCCCTTTTTTATCGTGAATTTCTACATCAAACTCTTGTAACAATAAGATCCAGCGAATTAATCGTGGTTTCGCGTCTTGTTTAGTGAAAAGGTATTGAAGAGCTGAGTGATCTGTAAAAACTATGGTTTTTGAAAGAACAAGTGTTGGATCGTTGTACTCTGATCAAACTATTTATATAGCTTGTTAAAGTTTAGTAGCCTTGGATAAATCCTAATCTACTAACAATGAAACACTGAATTACTCTATTAAGTATGCGGAATTACTTAACAAAGCTAAGAAGAATAACAAACTTGAATACTTTATATTATCACCTTGAACCTGCTTAATGAATACAGATTCACAACCCTAAATAAAGTTTATCGAACTTTATCTTNCTCATAAGCCTCCAGTCTTAATACATCAAGCTCCTGTAGTTGCAAGAACCTATGTGTCCCTGCGACCTTATAGTCCAAATTGCAAGCCTTAAATGCCCAATATGCCTTGTGTTCCAGTTCTACTGGAAGGTAACATGCCTTGCCATAGATAATTCGGGACGTAGTTGTTCCGATAGGTGTCTTGTAGGCAGTTCGGAATGCCCACAAAGCTTCGTCAAGTTTGAAGGACCAATCCTTTCTATTTTGACTAACCGTCTTCTCCAGTATTTGTTTTATTGCTCTATTGGTGTTCTTCACTTGACCATTGGTTTGAGAATGTTAAGCGGTAGAGAATCGGTGGGAGACCCCATTTCGTTTCATGACCTTCTCCATTTGTGCATTACCGAAATGGGTTCCTCTATCACTGATGAGAGCTTTCAGAATCCCAAATCTAGCAAACAAATTTTTTAAGAAATGAATAACCACCCTAGCATCACTAGTCCTAAAAGCTTGCGCTTTAACCTACTTTGAAACGTAGTCAATGTCCACTAAGATGTATTCATTTCCCCCAGATGACGGAAAGGGTCCCATAAAATCTATTCCCCAAACGTCAAAAACCTCACAAACTTGTATATAATTCTGAGGTGCTTCATCCCTCACGGAGATATTTCCAGCTCTTTGGCATGCGTCACATGCCTGTATCATTCCCTTCAAATCTCGAAATATTGTAGGCCAATAGAATCCCGCGTCGAAAATCTTCCTAGCGGTAGTGTTCATCCCATGATGTCCTCCTGACGGACCAACACTCATTCCCGGAAACACAACGCCTGATCACTTGGTCAGGGCACCTTCGAAACAAGAAAGGCTCGTCCCAGAAATAATACTTCAATTGAGCGAAGAACCTTTTTTTCGTGTCCATTCCTATATTCTAGAATAACCCTGCTTGCCAGGTAGTTAGCATAATCCGCATACCATGGTTCGGAGTCATTTATTGACATGAGCTGTTCTTCAGGGAATGAATCCCGAATCTAACTCTTGTCAGATTCATTAAGGTAGGGATTTTCGAGTCGAGAGAGATGATCAGCCGCTAAATTCTCCGCCCCTTTTTTATCGCGAATTTCTACATCAAACTCTTGTAACAATAAGATCCAGCGAATTAATCGTGGTTTCGCGTCTTGTTTAGTGAAAAGGTATTGAAGAGCTGAGTGATCTGTAAAAACTACGGTTTTTGAAAGAACAAGATACTTGCGAAACTTATGAAAGGCAAATACTACGGCCAATAGCTCCTTTTCAATGGTGGTGTAGTTTTCTTGGGCAGGGTTCATGGTTTTGCTAGCATAGTATATTGGCTGGAAGTGTTTCTTAAGCCTTTGACCTAACACTGCTCCAACGGCGTAGTCGCTAGCATCGCACATGATCTCAAAAGGCAACTCCCAATTAGGCGTAACCATAATTAGAGCTTGCGTGAGTTCCTGCTTCAACCATCGAATGCATCCTTACATTCTTGAGAGAAATCTAATGGAGCATCCTTGACAAGCAACTGAGTCATTGGCCGAGCTATTTTTGAAAAATCCTTGATAAACCTTCTATAGAAACCAGCATGACCCAGGAAGCTACGTATTGCTTTAACTGTAGTTGGATAAGGCAACTTGGATATAGCTTCAATTTATGCTCGGTCCACCTCAATTCCATTCCTGAGACTTTGTGCCCAAGCACAATCCCTTCTTTTACCATAAAGTGACATTTTTCCCAGTTTAGAACCAAGTTGGTCTCCTCACAACATTTGAGCATTTTCTCAAGGTTAGTAAGGCAAAGATCGAACGAGTCTCCAAAGACTAAAAAATCGTCCATGAAGACTTCCATGCTGTCTTCCATTAACTCATGAAAGATTGCCGTCATACTTCGTTGAAAAGTGGCGGGGGCGTTACATAGTCTAAAAGGCATTCTCTTGTAAGCAAAGGTCCCATAAGGGCAGGTAAACGTGGTCTTTTCTTGGTCCTCAGGGGCGATAGGGATTTGGAAGTACCCTGAGAACCCAACTAGGAAACAATAATATTCATGCCCCGCTAATCTTTCCAGCATTTGATCGATGNAATTCCATTCCTGAGACTTTGTGCCCAAGCACAATCCCTTCTTTTACCATAAAGTGACATTTTTCCCAGTTTAGAACCAAGTTGGTCTCCTCACAACATTTGAGCATTTTCTCAAGGTTAGTAAGACAAAGATCGAACGAGTCTCCAAAGACTAAAAAATCATCCATGAAGACTTCCATGCTGTCTTCCATTAACTCATGAAAGATTGTCGTCATACTTCGTTGAAAAGTGGCGAGGGCGTTACATAGTCTAAAAGGCATTCTCTTGTAAGCAAAGGTCCCATAAGGGCAGGTAAACGTGGTCTTTTCTTGGTCCTCAGGGGCGATAGGGATTTGGAAGTACCCTGAGAACCCAACTAGGAAACAATAATATTCATGCCCCGCTAATATTTCCAGCATTTGATCGATGAATGGGAGAGGGAAATGACCTTTTCGAGTTGCATCATTCAACTTCCTATAATAGATGCACACACACCAGCCAGTGACTGTTCTTTGGGGCACTAACTCATCGTTGTCATTTTTCACTACAGTCGTCCCTCCTTTCTTTGGTACAACCTGTACAGGACTAACCCATGGACTGTCTGAAATTGGGTAAATTAGCCCCGCATCCAAGAGTTTGATGACTTCTTTCTTCACAACTTCCTTGATGTTGGGATTTACTCGCCTTTGAGGTTGCACGGATGGTTTATAATCCTCCTCCATGAGGATTTTGTGTGTGCAGAAGGTCGAGTCGATTCCCTTGATATCGGCTACACTCCATGCGATAACTCCTTTATACTTTTTTAAGACTCCTAGGAGCTTATCTTTTTGCTCATCTTTTAAAGAGGAGTTTATGATTACCGAGAGTTGATCCCCTTCTTGGAGGAAAGCATATTCAAGGTGATTTGGAAGTTCCTTAAGTTCCAACTTCGGTGGTTCGAAGATGGAGGATTTAAGCTTTTTTTCAGGCTTACGAAGCTCGAGCAGATCAGCGGGTTCTTGTTTAGGATAGAAGGAGACCACTTTGACATCTTTTGTCTCTTCCTCCTCATGTATAGGTAATATGGCCTCGTCTCGCAACCAACCTGCTTCAATTTGTTCATCTACACATTTGTCGATGATATTGGACAGTTCGTCGACCTCTCCAATGAAATATTGTCGGTTATCTCCTTCGAGAGAAAGATTCATCGTATCCTTGATGTCAAAGGTTAGGCTATCGGACCCTACTCGTAAGGTTAGTTTGCCATCATGAACATCAATGACAACTCGAGCAGTGTCAAGGAATGGTCTACCTAGGATGATGGGCACCTGGTCGTCTTCTTCCATCTCCAAGATTACGAAATCTACCAGAAATTTGAACTTCCCAACCTTAACGAGTACGTTCTCACATATTCCTAAGGGGTATTTGACCGACCTGTCGGCCAGTTAGATATTCATACGTGTTTGTTTCAACCCTGAATATCCTAATTTGAGGAACATGGAGTATGGCATATGATTGATGCATGCCCCTAAGTCAGCTAGAGCATTCTTTACTGACAAGGATCCTATAGAGCAAGGTAAAGTGAAACTACCAGGGTTGTCCACTTTTTTTGGTAGCCCTCGTTGGGTAACCACAGAACACTCTTCTCCTAAGGTTACAAGACCCTCAAGCCTTTTTCTGTTGGCGAGAAGCTTCTTAAAGTACGTACTATACTTGGGCATATGGTAACAAGCAATAAGGAGGGGTATGGTGACAACCGAATCCTTCAAGTATGACAAGAATCTCTTATTATCATTCTCGACTTTTTGATTCTTGAGGTGGGATGGATATGGGACTCTTACAGGTTGCTTGGGTGGAGTGGGTAGAGAAGAAGTAGCTTGAGGGGGTTGCTCACGAATCTCATCGTTCACATTACCTTCTTCCCCGTGAGGGGTGTCGGGTTCAATGGCGATGGGGTGTTGGTTCGGGTACGTTGGATCCTTAGTTGTTGTTCCGGCTCGAGTGGTAATGGCGAGCAAAGGGTCTTTTTGGTTCCCTTGAGGTTTGTTGAGGCAATCAAGGGCATCATTGAGTTCTGTGAACTTGGCTATCGAGTCATTTTGTTGATCAGTGATGAGGTCGTTGAGACCTTTCAACAGTGGACTTTTTTCATGAGTGAAATGCCCAAGGTCATCCTCAAAAGTGCTCCTGATTTTGAATTCAGTGCCTTTTTCCTTTTCATCTCTTCTCACAAGATTTCCCCATGGGGTAAAATAATTGTTTTGATAAAAAGTTAACAGGGAAGGGTCATCAAAGATGTCATGGCTCGACAAACGTGCTTGTTCGGTGGTGGTTTCTTCCCCGTACTCTTCCACTTTATGCGGGCCCCCACAGTGGTCGCAAATTAGATACGGGTTTGACAATCATTTAGTTGCTTGTGACCCTGCTAGATATGACACTTTTTCTTGCAACTTTCTTAGCCGGCTCTCAAAAGAGGATTTTTGCATGACCACGAATATACTCATGATTGAATCAGGTTCATCCCAGGTATCATCTTGATTTTGAGCGTATTCCTCAATCCTATTCCACCCTTACTCAACACTTNTCATCTTTTAAAGAGGAGTTTATGATTACCGGGAGTTGATCCCCTTCTTGGAGGAAAGCATATTCAAGGTGATTTGGAAGTTCCTTATGTTCCAACTTCGGTGGTTCGAAGATGGAGGATTTAAGCTTGTTTTCAGGCTTACGGAGCTCGAGCAGATCAGCGGGTTCTTGTTTAGGATAGAAGGAGACCACTTTGACATCCTTTGTCTCTTCCTCCTCGTGTATAGGTAAGATGGCCTCGTCTCGCAACCAACCTGCTTCAATTTGTTCATCTACACATTTGTCGATGATATTGGACAGTTCGTCAACCTCTCCAATGAAATATAGTTGGTTATCTCCTTCGAGAGAAAGATTCATCGTATCCTTGATGTCAAAGGTTAGGCTATCGGACCCTACTCGTAAGGTTAGTTTGCCATCATGAACATCAATGACAACTCGAGCAGTGTCAAGGAATGGTCTGCCTAGGATGATGGGCAACTGGTCGTCTTCTTCCATCTCCAAGATTACGAAATCTACCGGAAATTTGAACTTCCCAACCTTAACGAGTATGTTCTCACATATTCCTAAGGGGTATTTGACCGACCTGTCGGCCAGTTGGATATTCATACGTGTTTGTTTCAACCCTGAATATCCTAATTTGAGGAACATGGAGTATGGCATATGATTGATGCATGCCCCTAAGTCAGCTAGAGCATTCTTTACTGACAAGGATCCTATAGAGCAAGGTAAAGTGAAACTACCAGGGTTGTCCACTTTTTTCGGTAGCCCTCGTTGGGTAACCACAGAACACTCTTCTCCTAAGGTTACAAGACCCTCAAGCCTTTTTCTGTTGGCGAGAAGCTTCTTAAAGTACGTACTATACTTGGGCATATGGTAACAAGCAATAAGGAGGGGTATGGTGACAACCGAATCCTTCAAGTATGACAAGAATCTCTTATTATCATTCTCGACTTTTTGATTCTTGAGGCGGGATGGATATGGGACTCTTACAGGTTGCTTGGGTGGAGTGGGTAGAGAAGAAGTAGCTTGAGGGGGTTGCTCACGAATCTCATCGTTCACATTACCTTCTTCCCCATGAGGGGTGTCGGGTTCAATGGCGATGGGGTGTTGGTTCGGGTACGGTGGATCCTTAGTTGTTGTTCCGGCTCGAGTGGTAATGGCGAGCAAAGGGTCTTTTTGGTTCCCTTGAGGTTTGTTGAGGCAATCAAGGGCAGCATTGAGTTCTGTGAACTTGGCTATCGAGTCATTTTGTTGATCAGTGATGAGGTCGTTGAGACCTTTCAACAGTGGACTTTTTTCATAAGTGAAATGCCAAAGGTCATCCTCAAAAGTGCTCCTGATTTTGAAGTCAGTGCCTTTTTCCTTTTCATCTCTTCTCACAAGATTTCCCCATGGGATAAAATAATTGTTTTGATAAAAAGTTAACAGGGAAGGGTCATCAAAGATGTCATGGCTCGACAAACGTGCTTGTTCGGTGGTGGTTTCTTCCCCGTACTCTTCCACTTTATGTGGGCCCCCACAGTGGTCGCAAATTAGGTACGGGTTTGACAATCATTTAGTTGCTTGTGACCCTACTAGATATGACACTTTTTCTTGCAACTTTCTTAGCCGGCTCTCAAAAGAGGATTTTTGCATGACCACGAATATACTCATGATTGAATCAGGTTCATCCCAGGTATCATCTTGATTTTGAGCATATTCCTCAATCCTATTCCACCCTTACTCAGCACTTAGATTAGTTATTTTTCCTTATACCAAATTGTTGATTCCATTCTGGTTGGTTTGAAAGACATTTTCGTAGAAGATTTGGGCAAGAAGCCAAAGTTGAATGCCGTGATGGGGAACTTGTCTTATTAGATCTTTGAATCTAACCCAGGATTTATGAATGGGCTTGGCTTGTCCTATGTGGAAACGGAGGATTTTGTCTCTAATTGCTGAAGTTCTTCCTGCTGGAAAGAACTTTTCATAAAATTTTGAGATGAGTTGTTCTCATGTGAAGATGGATTCGGAAGAAAGTTTGTTATACTATTCTTTGGCATTTTCGTTAAGGGTGAAGGGAAAGAATCGTAACCGGGAGGTATCTCTAGTGGCCCCGTCCGTATGGATGGTGTCCACTATTTTCAATAAATCCTTGATATGTTGGATTGGATCTTCAGTTTTCAATCTGTGAAACTTGCATACGTTTTGGACAAGCCAAACATCGTTGCACGTAAGACCCCATCTGTATGTTCGTTTGGAAAAACAATACCATTGGAAAAGCCACGAGGGGTGGGAGAAGAGTAATCCTTGAGGAACTTAGGGGTGAGATTCTCAGGGATTTCCGTATCCTGATTGGATTGGGGGCTAGGGAGTGTAGGGTGATGATCGGATTCTTCCTCAGAAAGAGCTTCATCAAAGTTGATGGTGGTGCCAAATGGTTCAGATGTTGGAAGGGATTGTCTTAGCCTACACATTTCCCTTTCAGGTTCTGCGTAAGGTAGAACAAGGTTTATTATGGAACTACGACTCCTAGTGATTTTAAGATTAGTGAGATCTTCAATTTCCATGATGGCCAATGAAGATTCGAACAGTGGAACGAAGAAAAAGATATACTAAAGAAAACCTATAAAAAACAAAATAAAAATCTCACTAGAAAGGAATCTAATGAGTAGACCTAATAAAAATAAATTTCAACCTAGGAAATAAATATTCCCCAGTAGCGGCGCAAAAAACTTGATGCGTGGATTGCGATCTACGCAAAAGGTTTTACTTCTCAAGGGATCTTGAAAAGCTTGCAATCCCCACCAGGCAGTGTACCTGACCGATGTAGTATAGTGTCGTGGCAAGTACTGGTGGATTGATCGTTCTACTTGGAGAATAGTGTTCATTAGGATTGAAATGGATTCAACTAGGTCTAAAGGTGAGGGATGATTCTTTTTATATTTTTATGTTTTAAGGAAAGCAAGTAAAAATCTCGGTTATAGGAAGAGTGGGCGGAATTAGTTTCTAATCAACTAACCCAAATAACTACAAATGCAATAAAAATAAAATAACAAGAAAATAAAATTGAAAGACTTCTAATATGGAGACAAACGTGTTTACTTAGGTTTCATTGCTCCCTTGTTATCTATTATTGATTGATAGGTTTGCTATAATTGTATGGATGTCGGGTTTTAGT
This sequence comes from Artemisia annua, assembly GCA_014162995.1. Classification (NCBI taxonomy): domain Eukaryota; kingdom Viridiplantae; phylum Streptophyta; class Magnoliopsida; order Asterales; family Asteraceae; genus Artemisia; species Artemisia annua. Next base: position 297,744 of record LBNU01011567.1, on the reverse strand, counting down.
CTTTAATAACATTCATGGGGGCGTGTACAATCTTCCCCAACTCTATAAGCTCTTATCTCCACCTACATCGACACGTAAAGCGCCCAATCATAGGGATTACAAACTGTGGCTTATGCATTAAGTTTAACCATTTAGCCGTAGTACACATCCGAATCTTGTTTCTTAAGATGTTCAAGCATGTTACCATTTGGAGTATTGCCAGTTTTCTTAAGCGTAATATCGATAAACATCCACCCACAACAATTAATTACAAACCAATTAATGAATAATCAATAACTAGGTTTCATTAGTCCTAAGCAAACACAAACAAACCTAGCCTAGCATGTTAAAGGAAAGAAAAGCATACGATATAATCAAACAACACATAGACATATTGAATGATTAAAGGATAACTTATCTTCAAATAAACATGGAAGAAAAGAGGGTTTGAAACCTCAAAATAGCTACAAAAGTCGAATAGGGTTCGTACCCTAAGTTCCTACCAAAAGTCCTCTCCTAATGAATGACAAAACAAAAATTATATATAGATTTTACAATCTGACGGCGTCACCCTTTGGGTGGTGACGCCGTCACCTCGCCGAGATTAGGGTTTCTTGATCGCCTAGATCCACTCTTGACGTTGTCTGGTTGGAATTGGTTATGGGCCGTCTCTCTTTGTCTTAAAGCGTGACGGCCTTGGTGTTTTAACACGTGACGCCGTCACGTGTAAATGCTCCAAAAATTTTCTGGCCCGTCAACTGTAAATATTATCCATCTCTTCTTCAATGATTGACGGCGTCACCTTATGGTGCTTGACTCCCTCAGGTACTGTTTCCATCTTGGATTCTTGACTTTGTCGTTTTCTTCACTTTTATGCCCCAAAATACCTAAATTCACAAAAGAAACCGTGACACTTTTCTTCTCATCAACTATTCGAACCAAAGAAAAACACAAGAAAAACCAAATATAAACCGAGTACACACAATCCCTAGGATGTAACCTCGCTCTGATACCAATTGTAGGATATACTAAAACATAAACATGTATGGTATGTGGTATATGGATCGAATAGTTAGGGGGTTATGGATCGAATGGTACGAATTCTTGAGATAGAAAGTAGAGAGAAGTGGGAGCCTTTAGTGAGAGAAAGTAGAAGATATTAGATTGAATAATTGAAAAGTCCAACCCTCTCCCTTGGGTGGGAGAGGGTATATATAGTTACACATAATATTGCCCCATGAAACGGGCTGTGGAGTGAGCTGACAGTGGGTAAAGACCCGACCCACTCCACTAATACTACTTACATATTAACCTACTATTATACTACTAGGATAGATACTACCAGCTACATAATGCTAAACAATGCTCGGGGTGACCGAGTCGTTCCATATGAATAATCGTATTCCTAACACGTTGTTCCAGATCAAGCTATACCGGCTCAACATTAGCAAGCACCCCAGGCTCCCATCAAAGCACAAAATCCTCCTGATCAAGATGATGATTATCTTGATGCTCTAGACTTCGAGGATGACGAGGATGAGGAACCATATGAAGATCTGGTAGACGAGGACGAAGGTGATCCAGACAACGATCCGAAAGAGGATGAAAACATGATCCATGATGATGATGATTACACGGTGACCAAGATTTATTTGACACACTTTTAGGGGGTCATTTAATCCCTAAGTCGTGATTTATGATTAAATATTGCCTCAAATCGTTCCTTTTCTTATTTTAGGTACTTGGGACGTGATTTCTGGAATATGGAGCATTTTGGAGCTTTTTGGACGTTTTTATGTTCAAGAATGAAGAAAACAAGAGAACCAAGAAAATTCAAGTTTTTACACTTGACAGCGTCACGCTTTGAGGCTGACGTCGTCACCTTATGATGTGAAGAGATGGATTTTTACACGTGACGCCTAAGAAGAAAATGTGAAGTTAACACCCGACGGCGTCAGGTACAAAATGTTTGAGGCCGTCAGGTATTAAGTTAAAACAAGACGGCCTACTGGAGTTATAACATGACAGCGTCAGAGGTCTCTTGGGCGATACGAAACCCTAAAGAGCGGCGATCTGACGGCGTCAGGATCTATAACCTGATGTCGTCTGAGTTGTAAATCTATATATATTTTAGGATTTTTCATTCATTGTGTATTAATGTGGTGGAACTTTGTGTACAAACCCTAGTCCGACTTTTTCAGTATATTTAGGGTTTCAAACCCTCTTTTCTTCCATGATCAATTAAAGATAAGTTCTTCCTTTAATCATTCAATATGTCTATGTGTTGTTTGATTAATTGTTTTTCTTTTCTTTACATTAACATGCTAGCTTAGGTTTATTTGTGTTTGCTTAGATCTAATGAAACCTAGTTATTGATTGTTGGTTTGTTGTTTATTGTTTGGTTGATTGACTCACGTTAGGCTTGAGAAAACTGGCTAAATCCCCTATACGGTAACTAGCTCGAACGTCTTAAGAAACGTAATTGGAGGTGTACTACGCTTTTATTGATTGTATTTAATGCATGAGGGACTATTAAGGAGGCTATGATAGGATACTAAACGTGTCGTCATAAGAAGAGATAGAAACTCATAGGGTTGGGGAAGGACGTACACACCCCCATGAATGGTATTAAGGAATACAATCCTTCAACTAAACAATCGGTGCATTCAACAAACCAATAAAAGATAACTAGGGAGTAGTGAAGTATAAGTAAACACATTTGTTTTTGCATAAGGAGTTCACCACAATTTATTTTTCTTGTCATTTCTTTTATTTTGTTTAGTTAGTAGTTTTTGGGTTAGTTGACTAGCACCTAATTCCGCCCACTTTTCCAATACCCGATATTTTACTTGCTTTCAATAAACATAGAAATACAAAAAGAATCGTCCCTCACCCTTAGACCTAGTTGACCTATCCTTCAATCCTAACGACACTATTCCCGTAGAGAACGATCAATCCCCCGGTACCTAGCACTCACTATACTACATCAGTCAGGTACACTGCCTGGAGGATTGCAAGCTTCTCAAGATCCCTTGAGAGATAAAACCTTTTGTGAGGTGCAATCCTCGCATCAAGTTTTTGGCGCCGCTGCCAGGGAATAGTTATTGTTTAGGTTGAATTTTATTTCATTTAGGTCTACTCACTAGATTCCTATCAAGTGAGATTTTTTTTTATTTTCCTTTAATTAGCTTTCTCGTAGTCTATCTTTTCTTTGTGTCTTTGTTCGTAAAAACCTTTCCATTGACTCTTCCGTTCACCATTATGGAGAACGCGAATCCACCATACTACCAACCACGAAATTCACCCACTCCATATGACATCTTGATGTTTAAGCAACATAAAAATGAACCTCTCTTTTATGATGCATGGACTCGTTTTTAATATTTACTCCTAAAAGTCCCTCATCATAACTTCGATTTATGGTCCTAAATTCAAATATTTTACTACCATGTCGACCGATATGCCCAAACGGACATTGACGATGTGGCAACGGGGACCTTAGGGAATTAAATGCTAAAGAAGCATGGGAAGCCATAGAGGATTGTGCCCAATATTATTATAGATTGGACAACCCAACAAACGTTATTACAAGTCAATTGATAACAAATTTCAAGGATCATGAAACAAGTTTGTTTAGGAATGAGGTTAGAGTTGAGCCACCTAAGTGCATGTCATGGTTAGGCACTACCATAATACAAGATGAAAACATAGGTGATCTTGATAAGATGGAGGATAGAGTAGAAAATCTAAGCCCACAAAGTACCCCACAAATCCCACCATCATTTGAGGCATACACACCGTCCGTGACTTACCCAGAAGAAGTAAAAGAGAATTTAGGAATCCCGATGGAGGTAGAACCCTTGGACCAAGCATAACTAGAGGATATAGGTTTGAATACTTGTAGTGATAACCTTACTCTTAGTTCAAGGGAATTTCCTATTGTTGATGAATCGGGACCTCAATCTTTACACAACTTTCCATCCTTAGATTTACATCTAGGAGACAAAAGAGGAACCGACCCACCCATCAACCCATATAATCCGGGTAGTTTTAGGATGAAGGAAGTCATTCACACACCCCCTTCACCTCACGTGGCATATTTCCACCCTAAGGGTGTGTATCGCTACTTCCACCCGTAGTTAATCTTAAGTGTAGGGAAAACCTCCCTTATTCACGTTAAATAAGGGTAGAGTCAGGCTCGTGACTCGAACAAAAACAACCGCTTCTTGGGAGGCAACCCATGTTTTTAATTGTTTGATGTTTTTATTTTATTTGTTTGTTTGTGTCATATATGCTTAATCATAATTGTTTAATTTTCATGTTTCGAATAATTTGTGAAAATACTTATTTAGTTTTTAACGTCGTCTTAATCACATACAAAGGTATTTACAAAAAGATAAGTGTAGGGAAGTTCATATTTTGTTTAAGAGAATGAAATTCGAACATGAAAAATTCACAATTCATGATTAGCATATATTCTATCCTTTAATTGTTTTGTTTTTATTTCTAAGTCTGGAATTACATCTAGTTGTGATATTTCTTTGTTCGGTTTGATGCTTTGGTCTTTGTNATGGACTCGTTTTTAATATTTACTCCTAAAAGTCCCTCATCATAACTTCGATTTATGGTCCTAAATTCAAATATTTTACTACCATGTCGACCGATATGCCCAAACGGACATTGACGATGTGGCAACGGGGACCTTAGGGAATTAAATGCTAAAGAAGCATGGGAAGCCATAGAGGATTGTGCCCAATATTATTATAGATTGGACAACCCAACAAACGTTATTACAAGTCAATTGATAACAAATTTCAAGGATCATGAAACAAGTTTGTTTAGGAATGAGGTTAGAGTTGAGCCACCTAAGTGCATGTCATGGTTAGGCACTACCATAATACAAGATGAAAACATAGGTGATCTTGATAAGATGGAGGATAGAGTAGAAAATCAAAGCCCACAAAGTACCCCACAAATCCCACCATCATTTGAGGCATACACACCCTCCGTGACTTACCCAGAAGAAGTAAAAGAGAATTTAGGAATCCCGATGGAGGTAGAACCCTTGGACCAAGCATAACTAGAGGATATAGGTTTGAATACTTGTAGTGATAACCTTACTCTTAGTTCAAGGGAATTTCCTATTGTTGATGAATCGGGACCTCAATCTTTACACAACTTTACATCCTTAGATTTACATCTAGGAGACAAAAGAGGAACGGACCCACCCATCAACCCATATAATCCGGGTAGTTTTAGGATGAAGGAAGTCATTCACACACCCCCTTCACCTCACGTGGCATATTTCCACCCTAAGGGTGTGTATCGCTACTTCCACCCGCAGTTAATCTTAAGTGTAGGGAAAACCTCCCTTATTCACGTTAAATAAGGGTAGAGTCAGGCTCGTGACTCGAACAAAAACAACCGCTTCTTGGGAGGCAACCCATGTTTTTAATTGTTTGGTGTTTTTATTTTATTTGTTTGTTTGTGTCATATATGCTTAATCATAATTGTTTAATTTTCATGTTTCGAATAATTTGTGAAAATACTTATTTAGTTTTTAACGTCGTCTTAATCACATACAAAGGTATTTACAAAAAGATAAGTGTAGGGAAGTTCATATTTTGTTTAAGAGAATGAAATTCGAACATGAAAAATTCACAATTCATGATTAGCATATATTCTATCCTTTAATTGTTTTGTTTTTATTTCTAAGTCTGGAATTACATCTAGTTGTGATATTTCTTTGTTCGGTTTGATGCTTTGGTCTTTGTGTTTGTTTTCTTAGTTGTTTACAGTTTATATTGGATAAGAAGATGATTACATTTCAGAAGGGAAGCTTTTCTATGATCATTTTCTTGGAGGATGATTTAACCATGTTACCACATCATCCATACCGAGCAAATCAGGGGAGTATTGGTTTCTTCCATTCTCATTTATTTTTACTTTTACATCTTTTAATTTGAACATTGGGGACAATGTTCGGTTTAAGTGTAGGGAGGGTAAATTGGGATTCCTTAGAAACTATAAATCCACTTGATTTTTGTTATATATAATAGTGAATGTGTAATAAAAGTTTGAGAAATACTTGTTAGGGCAATTTTAGCACCAAATTTATTTTTTTTACAACATGTAGGAGTGAAACTATAGTCTTATTAAGTGTCTCATGGATAGGAATTGTATGACTAGCACAAAAACCGTACCACTCAAAGTTCGCCTTTAGATTTGTAGGGAAAAGCATTTATTATTAGTACTTGTGAGTGTACCTGTAGTATATAGATTCTAGAACTTGCATTTGTGATGCATTCAGAGACCGCTAGTGAGACTACATTTGTGTAGTTAGGATTTGCTATATGATAAGAAGCGTTAGGATAACCCTTGTTTTACACCTGTATTATAATTACGTTGACTTCATTGGTCGAGTAATTCTCCCACACCTTTGCGTTGTACTCATTTTTAGTACACGATACCCCTAGTACACCCCTCAGAGCCTATCTTTTTCATTTCTAACTTTAAGCATTTTACTTAAAGGAAGAATTTGTTTATAATCCACCCCCAAATGTACACCCAAAATGCCTTAGCCTACCTTGTATGCACTCAACTTTAGTGCATTATTGTTGTTTGTTTAAACCCTTAGTTAATTGTCTAATTGATTGCATGGTTGCTAAGTCGAGTCATATCTTGTACATATTATTTTGGGATGATTGGGACTCATGGGTAAAGTACTAGTGTTATGGAGTAATAGGGAACAACATCATTTATTACCCGCATATATGCGTTAATGTTTTAAAGTACTCCAAGAATTTCGATTATCTTAATTCGAGTCTTTATTTTTAATTATGTAAAAATTTAAGTGTAAGGGGAGAACGAGCCCCCTTGATGTATTATTTTGGATGGTAGGGCAAGAGTGTATAAAAAGTAAAAAAGAGAATCGAAAAACATGATAAATGAGAAAAATAGAAAAAGAAAAGTGGAAAAACATACGGACTACCATCCCGTTTCTTTTATTTATGTTTATGTTGATATAGTGTCTTGAAAAATACCAAAAAGAGAGTCGTAGTTAGTTAAGTTGAGTCGCNCACATATGCTTAATCATAATTGTTTAATTTTCATGTTTCGAATAATTTGTGAAAATACTTATTTAGTTTTTAACGTCGTCTTAATCACATACAAAGGTATTTACAAAAAGATAAGTGTAGGGAAGTTCATATTTTGTTTAAGAGAATGAAATTCGAACATGAAAAATTCACAATTCATGATTAGCATATATTCTATCCTTTAATTGTTTTGTTTTTATTTCTAAGTCTGGAATTACATCTAGTTGTGATATTTCTTTGTTCGGTTTGATGCTTTGGTCTTTGTGTTTGTTTTCTTAGTTGTTTACAGTTTATATTGGATAAGAAGATGATTACATTTCAGAAGGGAAGCTTTTCTATGCTCATTTTCTTGGAGGATGATTTAACCATGTTACCACATCATCCATACTGAGCAAATCAGGGGAGTATTGGTTTCTTCCATTCTCATTTATTTTTACTTTTACATCTTTTAATTTGAACATTGGGGACAATGTTCGGTTTAAGTGTAGGGAGGGTAAATTGGGATACCTTAGAAACTATAAATCCACTTGATTTTTGTTATATATAATAGTGAATGTGTAATAAAAGTTTGAGAAATACTTGTTAGGGCAATTTTAGCACCAAATTTAAATTTTTTTTACAACATGTAGGAGTGAAACTATAGTCTTATTAAGTGTCTCATGGATAGGAATTGTATGACTAGCACAAAAACCGTACCACTCAAAGTTCGCCTTTAGATTTGAAGGGAAAAGCATTTATTATTAGTACTTGTGAGTGTACCGGTAGTATATAGATTCTAGAACTTGCATTTGTGATGCATTCAGAGACCGCTAGTGAGACTACATTTGTGTAGTTAGGATTTGCTATATGATAAGAAGCGTTAGGATAACCCTTGTTTTACACCTATATTATAATTACGTTCACTTCATTGGTCGAGTAATTCTCCCACACCTTTGCGTTGTACTCATTTTTAGTACACGATACCCCTAGTACACCCCTCAGAGCCTATCTTTTTCATTTCTAACTTTAAGCATTTTACTTAAAGGAAGAATTTGTTTATAATCCACCCCCAAATGTACACCCAAATCGCCTTAGCCTACCTTGTATGCACTCAACTTTAGTGCATTATTGTTATTTGTTTAAACCCTTAGTTAATTGTCTAATTGATTGCATGGTTGCTAAGTCGAGTCATATCTTGTACATATTATTTTAGGATGATTGGGACTCATGGGTAAAGTACTAGTGTTATGGAGTAATAGGGAACAACATCATTTATTACCCGCATATATGCGTTAATGTTTTAAAGTACTCCAAGAATTTCGATTATCTTAATTCGAGTCTTTATTTTTAATTATGTAAAAATTTAAGTGTAAGGGGAGAACGAGCCCCCTTGATGTATTATTTTAGATGGTAGGGCAAGAGTGTATAAAAAGTAAAAAAAGAGAATCGAAAAACATGATAAATGAGAAAAATAGAAAAAGAAAAGTGGAAAAAACATACGGACTACCATCCCGTTTCTTTTATTTATGTTTATGTTGATATAGTGTCTTGAAAAATACCAAAAAGAGAGTCGTAGTTAGTTAAGTTGAGTCGAGTCTTGTCTTAGCAACGCCGCATTGTATATGTAATTGATTAAGACAATTGACTTGCCACCAGTAAAATGTCCCTTTATCCAACAAACCGTGTTTTCCATACCCCTACAACTAACGTTATAACCCTTTAAAAGACCTCTTTGATAGTTTATCCTAGGTGCTTACGCCAAAGTGGTGGAGGTTTTGATCCTTTCCCAAGCCTATGGTAATCTATGTGCTATGACAGGTAGTGAGAGATATTTTTCTGTTTCCATTTGTGATATATACACTTATAACACCCGAGATATGAGAGTATCCAAACACTTATTGTGAAGTGCTAGTGTACAATTTTCGTGCTTATTTTGACTAGGGTAAAATGATTACTTGTTGTAATTACTTTTATATTAATGTTAAATGACCCCTAACTTGTATTTTGATTGGTATAAAAGCTCATTTGCTTGAGGACAAGCAAATCACAAGTGTAAGGGTATTTGATAAGGATTTATTTGATACATTTTTAGGGGGTCTTTTAAGCCCTAAGTCGTGATTTTATTGTTGATATAAATAATGCCAAAAAACGTTATTCATATTTTTCGATATCTCTATGTTTTGATAATTACAAAATGAAAACTCATTAAATCAAAGATTATGACGTAAACAAGTATTTAGTAGTAAATATTCATTTGAACCATTTAATCACTTAAGATATGAATAAACAAAATGTATAATGCATTATATGATCAAAGAAACTGTAACACCCCCAACTCAAATACGGCAGCTATCATGCTGGGAGTATTACGCAAATAGAAACCAGGCACATTTATAGCTAACGACCACAACACGGGACATTTATAAATGTTGCAAAACATATCATTCAAATTACAAAGCATTTAGAGTACAAGGACTCTTAAGTCAAAGTAGCAGCGGAAAAAGTAAATAGAGTTTGCAGCGGAAAATAAACAAAGTTTAGCAGCGGAAGTAACAAAAGACACAAAAAGGTTTTACGAATGACATGCAAATAAAAATAGAAAGATAGTAAAGCTGCCTTGACAGAAATGCCTCTTCAGCCTTAGCCACTCCACTATGCCCCAAGTATCAAGCTTTAAAGCTAATTATTAATATCATTAGTACTTGAAACACATGCTTAAAAAAAGTCAACACAAAGGTTGAGTGTAATCCATAGGTTTAAATAATAAGGTTGAGCACAAGGTTTTAATCATATGATATGAGCAACATACGCAAACATCGGGTAATCAAGGTAACAACCAATGTATAGAGGCATCCCTGTGCATATAACATTGTTGATGATGCTAAGCTCATGACACGCAAAATGTTAACCAACAAATCATAGTGTCAATATAACCGCGGAATTTCATAATATAATAGCGCCCCCAAGGCCGAGTACTTGCCAATTACCCGCCAAAATCGAATATAGTACACTACAATTTGCCTATCCATCAAAAGGAGTGGGAGGGTCAATTCCTATAGGCCTATATCCCTATATTCGCGCTCACTCGCAAGTGATTAATGGTTCATGATCGGAGGGTCTTGCAATGGCAAGGTAAAGCTACTTAGCACATCGTTAGGAAAACATACCAATCAGGAAAAGCATACCAAAAATACTTGCGCTCAGAAAACATTTAAAGCATGTATCTCACCCCATGGGTTTATAAACATTTAAAAGATAAAAAGCGGGGCTATGAATCACACCTTATCAATAGCAGGAAACGAGATATATCAACCAATCAAATAATGCGTCACAGCAAATAATCCTCAGCACAACCTAAGCAATATCAATATCATAACTCAGCAATGGTACTCGAATATTCCAATAAACAATGCTTGAATAAAGTTTTATAAAATACAATGGCATTTGAAAGAAAATAGTTTTCAAAGAAAAGTCTCGTGTGGAAGAAAGATAGAAAAAGAATAAGTCGGCGAAACGACCCAATACGCAAGAAAAGACGAAAGAATATCTCGAAGAAAGTCGTCGAAAAGAAATGGAAAGAAAAGAGATGAAAATGAAAGACACACTCATATAAATAACAAATTGCTAATAACAAGTCTCGGTTTTACCCGTTTTCCCAAAATAACGTTGTAATAAAAGGGTTTCGAAATAAATAGTAGTTGGTAAAATAGTTTGAAGTTCATAAAGAGTTTTACAAAATTTCGGCATGACCTGCCCGTTTATAGAACGTTTCCCGAGTCAACGACTCTTTATATTTTAAACAACGCTAACATTTTATAAATAATAATATGATTGGATATATCATTCACGTAGTCCATTAGTTGTTTAGGTTTATCGACCATTTTGTATTGTTCGGGTTCCAGGTACGTTAAGATCTTTACGGGCCTAACGTACCCTACCGTCTCGTGTACCAAAGGGTCCATAACGTCCAAATAACCATGGCCGCAAATCCAATACGTCCAATTCAAGCTCACAATATAACATCACAAATATAATAATACGGATCCAAGTCCGATATTCAAATCCACTTAACTATGTCAAATGTATTTTAGGTTTCATAGTTTTATTATTCCCGTTTATTATTATTACCGTTTAATCCATATCATAATCCCGAGACTTAGAAATCAAACCAATACTCAAAATAATCGCCACAATAATAATAATAACTCTAAAAATCAACCCAAGTCAAATAAAAATAAACCCGAAACTAAACCAAATCCAAACCGAGTCTAACTCCATCTCGGCTCGACCCAAATTATCCAAAGTCAATCCCAAACACATCCACAACAACTAAATCAACAATACCCATAATATATCCCACCACCACCACCACCCAAGCCATGGTGGTGGTGGCAGTCGGCTGCCGAACACAAACCAAGCCAAACGGACCCTCAATATCAACAACAACAAGAAAAATATACTCCCTTCGTCACCAACATCAAACAACAACAAGAAATATCAAAACCCTCACCGAGTAACCGAGTTGACTCAGTGAGTCCATCCGAGTCGCGGCCAAAACGGGTCAAAAGAATCCACACAAGTTTTTAAGATTAAAACACTTATATAAAAGGTTTTATAAAAGATTTAAAACAAAAACAATTTTTATAAAAGATTCTCAAGAAAATAAAAACTAGGGTTTCGAAAATAATTTGTTAAAATCATAAATAAGGGCGCGTGAGGGTGGTATACCGTCGGAGAAGGTGGTGGATGGCGGTGGTGGTCTCGGTGTGGTGGCTGTCGAGTGGAGGTGGCGCGTGGGGCGCGTACAGGGGGTGTTGGGGTGCATGGGTGGTACGGTGATGATGGGGGTGTCACGATCTACGAGGTGGTGTGGAAGGTGTAGATGGTGGGTGGCCGGAAAAATTCTCCGGTGGCCTGAGTTTTGGGTGTGGGTGTCGGCGAAGGAGAGGGAAGAGGGGATAGAGAGAATAGGGTGTGTGTGTGTTTGTTATATGTAAAAATGAGAAAAGGAATATTAATAGGGGTATTTATACATAAATAAGTATAGGGTAGGTTGGATATTAATAGAGGTGTAGGGTAGGTTATGTAAAATAACTCAAAGGACCAACTTTGCCAACGTAGCAAACTTCTCGCGTAAACGGTTCGGGGCTCAAACGACATAGCAAACGGACTCGAAAATTTACGAAACTTGCGCCATTGTTCACGACATAATTTTTCCAATAAAATCAAGCATAAACTTCAGAGTTTTTCTCAAACTCAAAATAAATCAAATAATTTGGCAAATGCAATACAATTCGAGTTTTCTAGGTTCTGCTGAGTCAATCAAGGAATAAAGTTCTCGTTTCCAAATATATCTCACGCTTCTCAAGCCCAATTTAACATGCATTAAAAGTTTAAAAGTATCTCAGGTACAAAAATAGATATTTGGCTAGAAATAGGTTTTAGAAAAGGTACCAGGTGTTACATAACATACATCATATTTAGAAATTCTTCCCGGATTTAGTTTAAGTCACCAGTCCCGGCTTTGAAAAGATTTGAGTACTTGCGTTTAAATTCATCCTCGCGTTCCCAAGTGTACTCAGGTCCTCTCTTGGAATTCCAACGAACTTTCACAAGAGGAATACGACTCTTCTTCAATCGCTTAACCTCGCGATCCATAATCTCAACAGGTTCTTCAACAAAATGCAACTGTTCATCAATCTCAATCTCCTCAAGCAGAATTACCGCATCCTTATCGGTCAAACACTTCCTCAAATTCAACACGTGGAAAGTAGGGTGAACCCTACTAAGCTCGGGTGGCAATTCCAGCTTATAATCCACGAGACTAATCCTTTCCAAGATCCCATAACTAAGCGGTGAAGCTTGTAACCACGGATCGTGTCCCAACGAGCGTTGAAATCTATCTAGTCAGCTCAAGTCGGAGTTATGTGAGATGGAATGGGTGAAAAGAGTTGATTTTTTATAGTTATAACTACGAAAAGTTTCTGCCGAAATTAAGAACAATAAGAAAGGGAATAAAATTAACCATGAAAGAAAACATTAGACTAAGTGAAGCGAAAAAGGAAATAAAAGTTTAAACTTAAGAAAGGATTAAAGAAAATGTTTTTGTTGTATTGTATTTAATTAACGAAAGAAAATTAAGCTAAGTTAAAAAGTTCAAAAGAAAATTCGACAGAGTAACGGGAAGAAATGGATAAAAGAAAACTCCACTCGATGAACGATGGAGTGCAAATAAGCCTAGCTCGGCTCAATAAACAAGACACGACAATAAAAGACTAAGACTCGAAAATTTAAACAAAACAAAACCTAAACTCGCTAGCTTACTTGAAACAATACTCGCTAGGTATGAAAAGTATCCTAAACTCGCTATGACTAAACACCAAACTCGCTACCTAATGTGAAATGAAACTCGCTAGGACTATGTAAAACCAAACTCGCTAAGGATGAATGAGAAACCAAACTCGCTAAGGAAGAATGAGAGACCAAACTCGCTACGAATTAAAAAACAAACTCGCTAGACCTAGGTTTGAAAACAAACTCGCTACCTAATGTGAAATCAAACTCGCTAGGTTTAAAAATAAACCAAACTCGCTAGGCAGTATGCAAACTCGCTAGCCACTAAGGAAAAAAATAGCAAACTCGCTATGAAGATGAACCATACTCGCTTCTAAACCCTAAAGACTCAAACTCGCTATAAAACCCTAATAACCTACTGGATTAATTTTTTTACGTAAATCTATTATAAAAACTTAATAAAAACTCATTTAAACTCAATATTAAGCAAGACCAATACTCAAAATAAGCTATAGAAGACACAACTAATCAAAATAAGCAAAACATATTCCTAGGGCTTGTAAATGAAAAGCTAGTTTAGACTCAAAATAAAGATTAAAAAGCTAAAGATAACAACTTTAAAACTTGTAAATAAGCTAAAACAAATCAAAACAAAAGCTCTCACAAGCTAGCAAAACCCAAATAAGCTCAAGTCATAATCATAAGGCACGAAAATTTCTTTTCATGCAAAGGTGGTGCAAGACTTTTATGAGCTTATATTGAATCAAGATAGAAGTAGGAAGCTTGAATAAGATGAAAGGAAGGTGCAAATAAGCAAGTAAATAAGCAAAGTAAAAGACTTGGACATGAAAATGAAAAGCTTGTATTGAAAATCTTACACTACAACATGGAAAACAAAAACTAACTAAAAACTAACCACCTCAAAAATGAGGTTGAGGGTGGTATTTAAGGACTCCATGGGTGGGTTCCTTTTACATCAAGCCCCCTTTAAATTCTTATAAGTTTATGAAATGACACATAAACTTTTTTTACACTACTAAACGACTTCTAAAAAAAGTAAACTCAAGTCCTTGTAATCTTGAGGAAAGTGTTGACGAGTCTTCAATGAGTCTTCAATGATATAAAAGTGATCACTTGCTCGAATTTGGGAAGCTTATATAAGATAATCATCTTTATTCTTCGATTAAGTATTTCTTTCATATTCTCGAGCCTTTAAGTAATGAAAACTTCGTCACGGGCTTTTCTTGAGTGAATATCAACTTTGACTCGGCTTCTTGACTCTTTTCCACATCTCGTGCTCTTTTTGGGCTTTTAGGTTGCTTTTTGTGATGTTTTAGCAATATCCGTACCTGCACAGTCATAAACACAAAAATACGATATCTTTGGCTTTGAACGTTAGTTTTTGGTCTAAAATAGTCTAATAATGGTGAATAAAAGATATGTGAATAAGCACATATCAAAATCCCCCAGACTAAGGTATTGCGTGTCCTCACGCAATGTAATCACATCACGCCTTAAGGGTAAATAATTTCAAAACCTCTCCTTACTAACTTTGAAAAGTAGCAAAACGTTCAAGAGAAATTCGAAATCATTTATTCCCTAAAACGCCCCGGCTTTCCGTTTTTGACTATGTACATCACATATAACATTATTTTAGCAAATGACGGTGTGAATGACTTTCATTATCTTTTGATAACGATTAAAGGTCATAGAGCAAGAACACGATTCATAGAAAAGTGACCGATTGGATAAAATTCATCGTCCCTGATTTTTCACAAGTCCCAAACTAAGTGCAAAAACGAGATCACCGCTTACTTAGACGTTAGATACCAATACCACTCATGGAAGTTACTTGTGTGTGGTCACCTCCCGCTCCCAAATCTTAGTTCATCTAGAATTTTTTTATTGTTTTGAGAGATGAATTGCTTCATGTTTTTCTCGTTTCACTATGATTTAGTCCGAAAAAGATACCAAGTTCAAACGCTAAGTAGTTATCGATCTTCCCTTAAGAAGGTTTGCAAGAGAAATGTGGTCCACATCAAGGATATTGGATACATATGGAATACATCATAAATAGACATAAGTTGGCGAGTATATTTCACGTGCACCTCATGCATCCGATCTAGGATCGTAACATGCACCTCACGCGCGACCAACTTTAGTCTTATCACTTAAGCACATAATCCATGAATCTAAACATCGATCCTTATTCTTTCTTTTCTTTTTCTTTTTCTTTTCTTTTTCTTTTTCTTTTCTTGATACTTTTTTCATTTTTTTTTCTTTTTTTTTTTTTTTTTTTTTTTTTTTTTTTTTTTTTTTTTTTTTTTTTTTTTTTTCTTGCCTTAGTAACTTCTCGACTCCGAACCTTCACGGTTTCAGTCCAAGACCTACCGCCAACTGCTAGGGTTGGAATCTAGGATCCAAGGTCCGATCTCAATCCGAAGTCTTAAAGCACCTTAGCTCATACATAATATCGGGCTTTTGGGTAGCTCCGAAACCACATGCGTACTACGCTTATTCAACGAAAAATAATACAATACAACTCAACTGACGTGTATCCATGATGTGTACCCAATTTCCCAAGCAAAGATTCTCTTAGGAAGATAAAGAACTACTCATCGGCTAAACCTAACATCTTTAATTAGCGCACAAGATATGGGGTGGAACAAGCTGATGGGAACGAAAGGCCACAAGTACCTTCGATGAGCTTCAAAGAGAACCACTACTCCACGTATGGTAACTAACTTCTAAATAAACACTATCATATCTCATTCTCCGCATTTTGAAAATCTCAAATAATGAGATCCGCGGATACTTAGCCGATAATTTTTAAGCCATGCATATATAAAGTAAGGTACGGGAGCCGACAAAAGAGTAGCTCCTTGTGTACAAACTAGCAAAAGCTTTTATGATCATCTTTGGTTAAGGGAACATGCTAGGGCTCAACATGCCCGGATCAAGTCAAAATTTTTATTCCCACTCTTACCTAGTAGGAAAGTCAAACTCGGTGTCAAAACTTTTATTCTATTTTTGTATTTTTATATTTTTCTCATTTTTTTTTCTTCTTTTTTGCTTTGAAAATTTTAAAAATTTTTCGATTTTTTTTTTTGGATTTTTGAGGAAAACGGGGTTGGTTGCGTAAGTAAACGACAAATATGAAAGTGCAAGGTCAATCAAATCGAAGATTCACCCCCCCAGACTAAAGATAAACATTGTCCTCAATGTTTTCAAGGTAAGGGTAATCCTAACAATAAATCTAAGGCCGTTTATTAAGTATGCCAAAGATACTATTAGTCGATTAGATTTGGATATAGGATTTCCATTCCAGCAGCAAGACATGGGACTCGAGTGGAGATGAGACGATCCACGAGCACGAGAGTCATCATGAATTGGAGAAATCCTGCACAAACACAAACAACCAAGCAAACACAAGATTGGAAGAGGTCGCCCTCCTCTCGT